>JALLBE010000060.1:0-26744 GCA_036939795.1 Thalassiosira mediterranea
AGGGAGGTATGGGAGGTGGAATGGGTGGAGGTATGGGAGGGGGCATGGGTGGTGGAATGGGCTCCAAGGGAGGTATGGGAGGTGGAATGGGTGGAGGTATGGGCTCCAAGGGAGGTATGGGAGGTGGAATGGGAGGTGGAATGGGTGGCGGTATGGGAGGTGGTATGGGCTCTAAAGGTGGAATGGGTGGTGGAATGGGTGGTGGCATGGGAGGGGGCATGGGTGCCAAGGGAGGAATGGGTGGCGGCATGGGAGGTGGCATGAACAAAAGTCCAGGGTGAGTGTTTTCTGAAGTGCATCATCTGTGTCGTCTCTGCATGCTCTTTTAGAGCATCACTCTATTAGGATTTGAACCGAGGTTCAAATCATAAATGATCTACAGTGGGAATTGGTGCATTTGTACACAAATGGCATTTACTCCCTGGCAGTGTACTGAGACTAAATGTTTGTACCTTGGTGTAAACTGTTGAGCTCCTGTCACCAAACGATCGAACTTGAAATTGTTGTATCATGAACCATGTTGTGACGATATTTGGAATAGATTTGGCCTTATGTTGTATTACATTCAACTATTCGGAACGGATTTGGATCTCACTGTTATACCCTGTCTTATCTATTGTTATTAGCATGGGTGGTGGTATGGGTTCTAAGGGAGGCATGGGTGGCGGTATGGGTGGTGGAATGGGCTCCAAAGGCGGCATGGGTGGAGGAATGGGTGGTGGAATGAAAGGAGGCATGGGAGGAGGGATGGGTGCCAAGAGTGGCATGGGTGGTGGAATGGGCGGAGGAATGGGTGGTGGGATGAAAGGAGGTATGGGTGGTGGAATGAAAGGAGGCATGGGTGGTGGAATGGGCTCCAAAGGTGGTATGGGAGGCGGCATGGGAGGAGGAATGGGTGGTGGGATGAAAGGAGGTATGGGAGGAGGGATGGGTGCCAAGGGTGGAATGGGTGGTGGAATGAAAGGAGGTATGGGTGGAGGAATGGGCTCCAAGGGTGGCATGGGTGGAGGGATGAAAGGAGGTATGGGTGGTGGAATGAAAGGAGGCATGGGAGGTGGAATGTCCAAGGGTGGTATGGGAGGTGGCATGGGAGGAGGAATGGGTGGTGGAATGAAAGGAGGCATGGGAGGTGGAATGGGCTCCAAGGGTGGTATGGGGGGTGGTATGGGCTCCAAAGGAGGTATGGGTGGGGGCATGGGAGGTGGCAGGGGAGGAGGAATGGGATCTCAAGCTGGTATGGGAGGGGGCATGGGTGGTTCTGGCAGAGGTCGAGTAATGGGCAGTGGGTGAGTCTAGGATTGCTCTGTATGTGTGTTGTGTTTGAGTGAGAGTGCTATCTCGACAGACGTAGTCATCTTGTTACAGGCGGATATTCGCAGAGCCTATTGACTCGATTCGAATAGTAACTTCGATCGGTTACTGATGCGAATTGCTTGCAGATGTCTAACATTCGCGTTCTCGTTCTTATTTGGCCCAGGTCATCGCCAGGAATGGGCGGTGGCAGGGGAGGAATGAATAGAGGAGCTGGAATGGGAGCGTCAGAATATGGCTCAGATTATGGATCTGATTATGGTGGAGGTGGTATGAGAGGCGGCGGCGGTTATGGTGGATCTGCTGCACAATATTATCAGAATGCCGGCAGCTCGTTATCAGACCATGCAGGTCCCTCAAGGTCGTCAAGGTACGGCCAATTGGCTGGGTCGACACCATCAGATTACGACATCAGCAAAGGTGACAGAAGTTCACCTTGGGGTGACTACGCAAATTCTAGACGCCGATCCATAAGAGATGCCGGGGAAAGTGACTACCCTAGTTCCAACCTCGGATCCATTGCTATGTGGTCGCAAAAGCCAGTGAAGGAGATCGACAGATATTTTTACGAAGACGATGATGGGATGCCAAGACTGCCCCCAGACATGCCGCGGGCACGATCGACGATAGGTGACTTTGACAGATATGATAGATATGATAATAAGAGAGGAAATCCAAGATATCCTATGCAGAGGCCAGGTTATGGAGATAGAAGAATGAGTCCGGATGGTGGTAGGAGGAACATGCGAAGTGATGAGTTTAGCAGGGATTATGATTCTTATGACAGCGGTGACAGATATGCAAATGGAGGAGGAAGAACAATGGGTCGATTTGACGAAGGTAGAGGCCCCTACGGAGACAATGACAGATCTGCCTCGCGAGGAGGAAGGAGGAATGCTCAATATGACCAGGGATATGATAACTATGGGGGCAACGATGGCTACGGCCCCCAAGGAGGAAGAAGTGGAGGTGACAGGTTTGAATCATCAAGAGGAGGGAGAGGAAATCGGTTTGACGATAGGATGGAATATGACTCATATGGCAGAAACAGTGGGGGAAGGAGAGGAGGAGGCAGCAGGAGAGATTATGATAGATATGATGATGGTGGCGGGTATTCTTCCAGAGGAAGAGGCAGGAGGAGTGGTCAATTTGACGGGGACTTTGATGAACGAGATGACATGATGTATGTACCTAGAGGAGGAGGACAAGGTGGAAGACAAGGAGGAGGAAGAATGGGTCGATTTGACAATGATTTCTACGATGACAGGTATGCAGACAGAGGACGATCTTCGAGAGACAGGTATGATCGTGAAGATGAGTATTATGACGATGCTCGTCCTCCTCCCTATCCTCCCCGCGGCCCTCCCAGGGAGCGTTCATTTGGCGACAGGCCCCGCGGCAGGACTATGGGAAGCAGGCGTTCGTTTGGTGTGAATGATCGAGTAGGAAGGGGAAGAGAACAGATGCCGCGACAGAGAATGGACGACTTCAATCCCCCTGGCCAGATGCGAGAGCCGTATCAAAGCGGTCGTGGGGGCTTCATTGATGTTGAAGGTCGTCCAGATTTTGATGACATGTATGACGATCCTTTCATGGAACCATACTGAAATGACGGAAACAGCCCACACGGAGGCTGAAGATTTGACATGAATGTTGTCTAAAAAAGAAAGAGCACTGACAACAGTGCCAACCTTTGACCAAGACATGGAGAAACGGTACTGACAACAGTACCAACCTTAGACCAAGACACGGAGAAACGGTAATAAGCACAAACCAGCAACCATGGACACTAGAATCAGCTGGAGGTACTACCTACCTCCATCTCCCGAACCTATTTAGAGTTCCAAACCAGCTGGGGGTACGACTCTACCTCCATCTGAATCCAAGTCAGATGTGACTGATGAAAGTGTGTCTAAAATATAATGATAAATTATTGACCGTAGCTTCAAACCGAAACTGCTTCTTTGCACCGTTGCCTCATCATTTCTCGCTGGCTTTGACATAGTCGTCCAACATACCACACGCCGCAAGCAACAGTCCGTGAAAAGGCGGGCTGGGGTTCAATGGCCGGCTCTTGAACTCGGGATGGTACTGGCATCCCACATAGTACGGATGCGTGGACCTAGGCAGCTCCGCCACCTCCATCCTCGTCCCCGTCTCGTCCCGTCCCACGAATTTCAGCCCCGCGTCGTGGATGGCGTCGACCCTTTCCGGGTTGACCTCGTACCGGTGCCTGTGGCGCTCCGACACCGCCGACGCACCGCTGTACATGACCTGCGCTATGGAGGAGCTCCCGTCGTCGTGCTTGGGGTGGGTGAACGCGGTGTTGCGCGATCCCAGCCTCATGGTCCCTCCCATGTTCTCCTTGTCTATCTCCGGCATGAAGATGACAACGGGGTTTTGGGACTTTTCGTCGAACTCAGTGGAGTTGGCGTCCTCCCACTTCAGGACGGTGCGGGAGTACTCCACAACCATGGCCTGAAAACCAAGGCAGATCCCCAGGTATGGGACAGAGTTCTCGCGGCAGAACTTTGCGGCTGCCACCTTTCCGTTGAACCCTCTGAAAACGGTTGACATGGTTGGACAAATGGGATTCTTGCAGTCAGCAATGATACGAGTGCAATTGTCAAACATAAATGCCACAATCTCTGTGCCCGGAGTATCATGGCAGATTTCAGAGCTCCTGCTTCCGTTGACAAATTTCCCAGACAATTGCAGGCCAATTTCACCAAGCCATATCCCACAACTGTGGCACCAGTCCTCCATAGTTCACATTTCCAGCTGATCCATAAGCAGGTACATCCTTCAGAAACTCACCTGGTCCCGAATCCTCCCGGCACCACCACACCATCGGCACTCTTCATCTTCGCCCAAGCCTCCTCGTACTCCTTCTCTCCGCCCATCTCCTCGTTCGTGAAGTCATTCTCCAGGTGCGCCGCCTCCACCCAGATGAGATCGAGCTTCCTCTCCACGGCCATGCTCGCGTGCTTCAGGCTCTTGATTACGCTCAGGTACGAATCCTGCAATCCAGTGTACTTGCCCACGATGACGATCTTGACGTCCTCCTCGAAGCCGTCGAGCTTGAACGCCATGCGGGCCCAGTCGATCATCTTCCTGCTCATGCCCTCTCCCTCCGACTCTTCCTCGTCTCCCCCGCTCCCGAGGACCTCCATCACCTCCTTGTTGGCGACGCTCCCCCCGCACAGGTCCCACGTGGCGGCCTTGGCCTCCAGCCCTCCCATGGTGAGGTCCAACCTCCCCCCCAGGTCGGCGATTTGGCTCAGCTGCAACTTCTCCGCGAGTATGCGATGCAGCCGCTGCTCCATCAGGAGCAGGGGGACGTGGTACACGTTGCTCACGTCGTGCACGCTCAGGACGCATCCCGGTCCGTCGACGTGGCAGAAGGACGCGATCTTGCTCTTGGTCCCGCTCTCGAGGACCTCGCGGCAGCGGCAGAAGATGACGGTGGGGCTGAGGCCCACGGATCGGAGGTCCCGGACGCCGTGCTGGGTGGGCTTGGTCTTCTGCTCCTCCCCCATGATGGGCACCAGGGAAACGAAGGTGAGGCAGAAGTTGGAGGGCCCCACGCGGAATTGGAATTGACGCAACGCCTCGAGGAAGACGGAGGATTCGATGTCTCCCACCGTCCCGCCCACCTCGATCAGGCACACGTCCGCGACGCGGACGTCGGCGTCCTTGTCGGCGACGCTCCGCGGCGATCCGTCCACGGCATCCGCCTCCCATTGTTTGTTCCCCCGCACGTCCACGGGGACGTGCGCCACCTCCTCGATCCACTCCTGTATCTCGTTGGTGATGTGGGGCACGACCTGCACGGTCTTGCCCAGGTAGTCCCCGCGGCGTTCCTTCCCGATGACCTTTCGGTACACCTTGCCGGTGGTGATGTTGTGATCGCTCGTCAGGGAGATGGAGAGGAAGCGCTCGTAATTTCCGAGATCCAAATCGGTCTCGCCGCCGTCGTCGAGGACGTAGGTCTCGCCGTGTTCGAAGGGACTCATGGTCCCGGCGTCGACGTTGAGGTAGGGGTCGATCTTGATGGAGGTCACTCGGAGGCCGCATCCCTGGAGCATCCGACCCATGGAGGAGATGGTCACGCCCTTGCCGAGGCCGGAGACGACTCCGCCGGTGACTACGATGTACTTCATGGTCGAGGTGGGTGGATAGTAGCAATAAGGCTGGTCGACTCCTCGCTTACCCAGGCGATGGTTCGTTCGAGTTGCAAAGAAGAATTATGGGGACAATGACGACGTGCTCATTTTCTTCGTGTTGCATGCTTTGTGGTATGGTGTTTTGCATGCATGCTTCTTTGATGTGCCATCACATCGTTGTGTGGTTGTGACGCTTGACGCCTGATGGCGGTACTGGCCGCGCCAATTTATTTGTTAGATTTGTACTATTCCCACATTCGAACTCACCTAGGAAGAAGATCCTGAATCCAAACAAATCCAGAGCCACCGAACTCATCTCCTCACAACTGAATGGGTGAATTTCTGGTGAATGTGATGACCACAAAGACACCATGGCAATGGCGACGACGCGGACTCTCCTATCTCACGTCCCTCGGTCGCTCCGACGCGGGCCGACGCCTCGCCCCACCGGCAGGATCGTCGAGGGCGGCGGCGGCTCTCCTCCTCATCCTCCGACGATCGATGCACCGCAACCGCAACAACGTCGATGCATCCACGCCACGACCGCCCCTCGCGGCCCGGGCAAACGGAGCCAACACGGCCAATTCACCACCTCCCCCTTCAAACGGTACGATCGGATAAACCTGAGCGATCACTTCTCTATACGACGCATCCTCCAGGACAAACACGATACGTACGGCGTGCGGCGTTACCTCCTCATACCCCGCCCGCCGGGCCACGCGAAGGACGACGACGAGTCGACGTTCGAGCCCTCGAGCGCGATCGCCTCGATGAACGCGAACAACAACATCCTGTTCGGGGCACAACTGCACAGGCACTCCGATGCGGGGGGGAGCGGCGACGGAAACGAGGACGAAGAATTCGTTTCCGAATATCTCGCCGCGTGCGGATCGCTTTTGGACGTGGCCAAGGAGGACGCCGCCGTGAACGGCCAGCAGGTGCAGGCCCTCGCGACCCTCGACGGCCTGTGCTCGTGGGTGTCGGAATGTCTCGACAGGGACGGAGAGGGGAGCGCCACGCTCGGGGGGTTGATGCACGGACCTCAAATACCTAACCTCGTGGCGGGCGGCAGCAAGAAGCCGCCATCGTCGGGAGGAGGAAAGTTCGCCAACCAGAACGTGCGGGACACCTCAGCGACCTTGGTGTTGAACAAGGAGAAGGATCGGATCAAGATGCTCGAGGCGATACGGGCCATCGCCACCGGCGTGCCGCGACCGGGACACTCCGTCGTGGGGGCCGGGACGTACCGCGACGGGCAACGGGGATGGGAGGCGCTCGCGCGCGAGTATACGAACTTGGTGGGCGCCGGCCACGAATCGGCGGGGCTGGACCTGTCCTACGTGGGACGGCGGGGATTGGAGGAGGTGGCGCTGTACAGGAGCAGGGAGGCGGAGGTTTCGAGGATTGAACACCTGGCGCACACGGCCCCGGAGTATCTGAGGGAGGCGGGGGGTGCCATGGCGAGGTTGTTCTTCGTGTGAATAACTGGCTTCGTTGTGCGCTTCATACTGTGGGACATCATGGATGTGTCTGGTCGGAAGGCCATCGATTGGAACGCGCCTTCCTCAAACGAGATCCATGTCGACCCAGTACGAAGGTTGGTTGATCAGGTCAAAATTCAGCAAGATTTGGCATCGTCACGGGCCCAAGTGTAGTCCAAGAAACTTTAGTGGTTCTTCTCGATCTATTCAACTATCTTCAGATAGCAGGCCATGTCGCACACAATATGGTACACAAGCCAGATCACCGAGGCTGGTATGATTTAATTGTAAAATCATTGTCAATAATCAAGGAGGAACTATCTTTATGTAGGTATGAATATGTTTAGGTACCAACCACAACTGCACCGTCTGAATGGCAACAAAGATGACGACCCAGGGAATGCGCTCTTGACAGATCAACATGCCAAATGCCTCTGATTATGCACAAGGTTACAGCTGTCTCCCTTCGTTGCAGAGATCCTTATTAGGATGTGAGATCCCCTGTCATCACAGCAGAGGAGCGGTCCCACTTTGTTGGGCACGTCATTTAACATCGTGGGAGTTGCCGCACGAGGACCTAGTTTAAATGATTAACCTAGATCATCCTGCGCCCAAGTGCAGTCCAAGAATTCGCAGTCTATTGTGAGCGAGCCAGAGATGTAAAATATGTTGACAATAAGGGAAGAGCTATGTTTTATGGTAAAGACCAACTGCTCAACTGCACTGTCTGAACGCTGAACGACAGAGGCCCGCCTCTTCTGAACGGCAACAAAGAACTGATAAAAAATAACGAACCAGGACAGATGCAAGCTCCAATGACTTGGCAGCAGGGGGGAGGGGAGGGGGGCTCGACTACCAAGACCAATGCGCCACTCATGAGGATAAAAGAGGGTTAAATTCCATATATCTCCGGCGGTTCAGTTCCCCAGCCAACGAACATGATGTTGACACTAGAACCAGCAGATGCCTACATCACCGCGCTCCGCGGCAAGCCACCCTACACGAAAGCCCAAATGATCTCACGAGAACCAGGCTGGATCTAAACGAAACAGTCACAGTGATCAGTGAGAAATCACCTCAACCATGCAAAAACAGTACACCACAATATATCACTCACGCCTAGTTCCGCTAAGGTGGATTCGTCCTTGCCAAGATCCATATGCTCTGGAACTTTTGATAAACAGAAAGCTTCTTGGCGATCTTGACTTTAATGCTGCCAACAGTGTCAGAAGTATCCACTTCCATGGAATATTCGCTAGAGAGAAGCACATACTTGAGAGAAGCACGTACTTGACGCATACTTGAGAGAAGCACGTACTTGACGATAACATTTACCCTGGTATCGTGGACTACTGGGAAAACATCTTCGCTTGAGTCAACATCAACCACTCCGAACTCCTGTTCCACGCCTTTCAAATACTCTGTAGCCTGCGATAACCTCCTTCTTCGACATCGCAATTTGAGACTTGGCTGACTCCAGGCTTTCTTTTGCGTTTTTGGCCTGGACCTCTGCAGCCTCCAGAGTCTGAGATGCCGACAAAGCCATATTCTCGGCTACATCAAGGCTAAGTTTAGCTGCTGCGATTGTTTCATTCGGGGCCATGGTTACGAGAGCGAATACTGAAAGAATCTGAGACTTGACTGCGTCCATACTTTCTTTTGCGTTTTTGACCTGGACCTTTGCGTTTTTGAGCCGGACCTCTGCGTTTTTAGCCTGTAGTTCTGCGGCTTCCACCCATTTCTTGGCTGCCGCGAGGCGAAGCTTAGCTGCTGCGATTGCTTCATACGGGGTCATGGTTATGGGCTGAATACTGAAAGAATCTGTTTGCTGTGGAGGACTTGAATCGGTCAAAGAGAAACTTGATCTGATTGAGAAGTGAGCCTAACAAATGAAAATCTGAACAGCAAGGCTCTCATGCTACATACTCTTACCAAGCTCTTACTCGTCTTGAACGTCAACGACAATCAATTCAAGGCTTTTGAATATCATTCAACAGTCACTGGCAATCAATCCCAAGGGCTTTGATCATGTCCAAGACTTGCAAGCGACTCATGTCAGGATACATCAACAGTTCTTTTTTACATGATGGTTGGTTTACATCTTAAGTAGTACAACAGATTCAGATTATCACAAGAGCAGAAGCGCGCAGCCACGATTAACTCAAAACAGACTCAAACCAAGGTCATGCTCAAACCACTTTTTCATACTCAGCGACGACTTCTCTGTCTCCGCCCGCCGTCCGCTATGGCAGGACGATGGTCGGCGGACCCCAGCCGCCGTGCAGATCCATCCCCGTCCCCCCCAAGCGTCTCCACGTGGCGTTCGACCCTCCCGTCGGGATGTACAATCGTGCGCTCCGTCACCGTCGTCCTCACCCCGTTAACAATGCTGGTGCGCGTGGACGTGGACACGGAACACTGCCGCCCCCCGCCGCCGCCGAAGGAGGAGCTCGAGGACGCAAAGTTGGAGGATGACCCACCTCCTCCGCCGAAGCCGCCACTCATAAGCTGACCGTGCGGGTCGTCGAACCCTCCTCCACGCATCGAGCCGCCACCCATCATGGGAGCCTGCATCATGGACATCATGGAGCTCATCATGTCCACGTGGGGCGACATCATGCCTCCCACCCCCCCGCCTCGGCCGAAGAGCGACCCACCGCCCGACGAGAAGAAGGGATCGTTCGCGAAGGGATCTCGCATCGAGTTGGAGAAGAAAGGGTCCGACGACGCGAACGGGTCGGACCTACTACTCCCACGCGCACTTTGACTCCGAGAATTATCGTTCGTTTGCTGCGAAAATCGGCCCAGCTCCTCCGCGAAGAATTGTTCGAACAGCTCGAAAGGATCGGTGAAGCGGAAGCCCCCCGACGACGAGTTGCCTCTCGACGAAGTGCCGCGCCCACTCCCGAACGAAAAGAATGGATCGTCGTCGAACATCGAAAACGGGTCCCGACCGAAGCCGGGGAAGTGGTCGTCGAAATTTCCCAGACCGGATGTCCCTCCCTGCCCCCCGGCCGCTCGCTGCTGTTGCTGCCGCTGTCGGCTCCGTCGGGTCGCCCCCTCGTCGTACTCCCTCCTCCGTCCCTCGTCGCCCAATATCTCGTACGCGTTCCCAATCGCCGCGAAGATCCTGTTGGCCGCCTCCCTGTCCGCGCTACTGCTGCTGCTACCGGATCCGCCATTTTGTTGTTGTTGTTGCTGCTGCTGCCTGTCGGGATGGTGTCGCAGCGCCAGCTTGCGATACGACAATTTGATCTGGCGCGAGGTGGCGTCGCGCGGCACGCCGAGGACGGCGTAGGGATCGGACGATTCGAAGTCCGGCCCGAGCGAGGATGCGTCGTCGTCGGGAGCGGGCCGGGATTGTTGCGTCGATTGTTGTGCGGATCGCGCCCGCTGGGACGCCGCCGAGGCCGAGGTCGAGGAAGACGCGCGGGTGGGGTTGGCGGCGCGGTCGGTCGATGCGGAGTGTTGGGAACCGCGCGTGCGTTGGGAGGTGGAGGCCGACGCGCCGTCCGCCCCGCCGCCGCCTCCTCCATCCTGCCCTTCCGACGGGGAGCGCCGCTTCGTCCGGCGGATCGACGGAAATTTGCGGGGAGCGGACTCGCGCTTTGGCATCGTTGGGGATGGAGAGGAGGTTCGAAGTCCCGTCTATCGTTGCATAGTGCATAGCGAAGGCGATTTGATCAAAATGAGGGCGAGCTGGGGCAGGCGTAGCAATCGAATGAGTCTCGAGCTTCGTGGAAGATGATCGTTGCCTGTTGTTTATTCAAGTTCCTCGCGAGGCAAGCCCGATATCGTGCCACAGTCACTGGGAAATTTAACGATTTCTCTATTTTCAAATTCCCTTCAACGAAGCTTGAGAATGCGAACGCCATCCCCAATCCCCAGGGTAGAGGGTCAAATGCAACGACAAACGACAGCCGCAATCAGCAATCAGCGGACAGCGACCTCTATCTGCGTGCACGAATGCAGCCAGGACCGCAACTGCAACGGCGAGTTTGAGACCAACAGGGTGGGGGCTGCGGCAGGTCGCGCGCCAGGGGCGAGGCAGGTCGATCGAGGTCATGAGCGGCAATCTACTTTTCAAGCTGCCGCGCTCGACCGTCCCCATCTTCGTCCGCCGGAACGCCGGACCGACCGCGAGCGCGGCCGCCGGTGGTGCATTGGGGGGCGACGGTGCCGTCGACGGGAGCGCGGGGACGTCGTGGACGAGGAGCGACCTCGAATATCCCATACGGCGCGTCTACTGCGTCGGCCGGAACTACCGCGAGCACGCGCTGGAGATGGGACACGATCCGGACAGGGAGCTGCCGTTCTTCTTCCAGAAGCCTCCCGACGCCGTCGTACCGTGCCTGCCCGATGCGTCGGGCGGGATGACCAAAATACCCTACCCCACCATGACGTCCTCGCTTCACCACGAGGCCGAGCTGATAGTCGCCATGGGCGCGGATGGATCGGATATACCCGTCGATGCGGCGATGGATCACGTGTACGGCTACGCGGTGGGGTGCGACCTCACGCGGAGGGACCTTCAGTCGGAGGCGAAGAGGGCGGGGAGGCCGTGGGACGCGGCGAAGGGATTCGACTTCAGCTGTCCCGCCTCGCCGCTCGTTCCCAAGGAGGACGTCGATTTGGGGGCGGGCGCGATCATCGACCTGAAAGTGAACGGAGCTGCGAGGCAAGAGTCGACGATCGGGCACATGATCTACTCCGTCCCCGAAATCGTGAGCAATCTGTCCCAACTGTTTCGGCTCCGTCGAGGTGATTTGATTCTCACAGGGACGCCGGCAGGTGTTGCGGCATTGAATGTTGGCGACAGGGTTTCCATTAGCTGTGGAGGCCTGATACCCTGCGAGTTCGAGATGACAGATCCTGAATGATGATTATTCAATTGTACCATAAAACATCAAGGGCCACTCATGCCTTAACATAAATGCTGATAAGCGCATACTTTTAATGAAACAAATAAATATTTTTGTGTACATGAAAGTAGACATCCCCCGACAAAACATCACTTCTTCAGGATGGATTCACCAAAGAAGGAAGTTCACTGTCCAAAAAATCACTCGATGAGACAAAAAATGTGTGTGTACATGAAGTGAATATCCCCCCAAAAACATCATTTCTTTGGGATGGGAGCACCAAAGCCATCATCGAGCGTCTCAATGTCCAGGAAATCTCCTCCATCATCATCAACATCGTTGCCGATCCCATTCACCCCTGCTGCTGCCATCGGATCGGCCACGCCGCTTCCCCCTAAATGCGCAGCAACATCATTGGCATGCAGCTGGACTGTCAGGGCATTGTCCTCGAGGTGGCCAGCCACGCCGTTACCGTGCAGACCAGCAACGTCGGCCACATCCTCGACCGCCGCCGCTGCAAGTTGCGCGGCCGCATCAAGAGCCGAGGAGACGATGGGGTCGTCTGCCCCCAGAGCCGCCACGGCCTCCGCGTCGATCCCCGGCTCGAATGCATGCACCTGGGAGGCAGCCTCGACGGCGGCGTCGTGAACCGCCCTGGTAACTTCGTCCTCCTCGCCTTCCAGGCCGATGTCCGCATCGACTGCCAGGGAAGGATCGATCATTTCCGGCTTCCAGGATGTCCAGTCTCCCCTGCCCTCCTCGCTCTTCAACTTCTTCAGCTTGACTTGGTTCTCGCGCCGGTACCGCATTCGTCTCCAGATATTTTTCTTCAGGAGCCAGTCGTGATCTGCGTGTCCCTTGATGTACCTTTGGTTGTATCTGAACAAGGTGCCAGGAGGAAGACTGAGCCACTTTCGGTATGACCGAGTGGCCTCAACTGCTTGGACATCCATCTCCATCAGTATGGCGTCATCGGTTGGTTGCATTTGACCCGCCACTCGCCGTCTCTTAGTTCCAGAGGGGTTGGAGGGAGATGGAGGGCGTAGCGGTGGCACTAAAGAGTTCATTGGACCGTCCTGCTCTACCTCCCCTTCCCTCAAGATATATTCTGGCTTCGAATCATTACCCTTCTTCTTACCACGCCCCTCTGGAATGACACCCCTTCTCTCGGCCTCTGCTGCCCTCGCCCTCTTCAGCTCGGCGTGATCCTTTATGTTGTTACGCCGTGCTATCATAATTCGACGCATCAATCTCTCTTCATCTTCCACGCCTCCTTTGATAAACTCTCGACATGCGTCTGCATACAATGGGGGCATTGTAAGGAGAGGACGTTATGAGTGTGACAGGTGCCGAGGAAATGTGAGCACGGAATGGAGCGCTCACTCAGTGCGGGCTTGCCTCCAAAGATGCGCTAGACAAAACTTACACGTCAACGATTGGCCAGGGGTTAGCTTCAGCCATTTCTGGAAGGTGGGAGCCTTTTTGACGAGTTCTTCGTCGAAGTCAGGAGGGCGGGGGCCCATTTTAGGTCCCGGCATGATGTGGGAAAATTGCTACAAGTGTTTGACACCACGATGTTGATGGGCAAAAGCGACGGCGACGACATGGTCAGTTGAGAGATCATGGTGGACGTGTTATGGAGGATGGGGTGTAATTGACCCTTCCACCGGAGCGGGGCACGTAAAACTGAGCCACTACTTGGCCAGATCACGAAATCGCCCAGGTGGCTCATCTCCTCACTCCTCAGAACAAACAGACTCAGGGGGGCATCAATTCTTCACCCAGCCTCAACGACCACATGCCCGCCCGCGGTGACGGCCGACTGGGCGGGGAGGGCGACGCCCAGCCAAAGGACCAGCCTAATTCACCATCGACCGACGCATGATTGTTTGAGAGCAACTTTCCTCTCCGAGGAGGTGACACTCACCCGTCGGTCAAAGATCTTGCCCCGGAAAACACCCCGGAAAATCTAGGCGGGTGGGCTCATTGCCTCGCTCCCAAGATGTTGTCGAGGATGTGAGCAAAAGCCAGGCGAAAAGCAAGGCAGGGGACGCCGCACGGACGCCGCGCGGGGGGCGGGCGGGGATTTCTGTCTTGCTTTGTCCGCGCGGCGCGCGCCGGGCAGGCGCCGGAAGGGGCCGGCCAGCCGGCAGCGCAGGGGCACATTGTTCCAAGAAGAAGTTTCATGAGAGCTCCAAGCATCAACGCTCAGATAGCCATCTCAGATGGATATCCGTCAACCTAATAGTATTTCAATTCAAATCTCTTGGCGATAGTGTACGCAATTTTTGGCGGTCGCAATACCACACCATCCGTTTATCCATTCGAGAAAGCGTCGGCGAGGTCGGCGCGCGACGAGAAGAGTTCAAAGCGGCAAGTGCGCGCCAACAACATGCCGAAACGCAACAATGCTCGTCATCGTCACCATGGCGACGGCAAAAATAGCGGCGGAAATTTGTTTGCGTGGAAGCCAATGCCGATATCGTACCATAGGTGTGCACATTTGAGGGACGACTTCGCTTGAATAGGCCACGGCACGGCAGCAACCGAGGAGGGAATAAACCCAATTCTTGCGACGGCGCCTAGGAGCCATTGCGTTCGGGCGAGTCTCGACGCACTAATATTCGGAGCCGGCTACGTAGCCGTTGCGCCGCTCCTCTCACCTTCGGCGCGCGTCCCCTCGACCTGTGCGTCATCGGTGCACCGGCATAGACGACCATGGTCTCCAACGGCAAGAAGGAGATGGGATCGTCCTCCACCCCCGGGCGGCCCATGACGCGGTCGTGCCTCGACTCCATGTGCGGCTGCCAAATAGACCAGTCTGAGTACCTCGAATACGACTATTCGGCCGTCGCGGCGTCGGGCGGCAAGTGCCGGCCGGTGCCCCGCATACGCGCCCCCGGCGAGCACTACATCGACACCCACAACGACGACCCGTGGGCGTTTTCGTTCGGCACGGGGGAGGATGCCGGGATCTGGATGAACTCGGGCGACCAGGCGGGATCCATCATGGCCACCCTCGTCTGGCTCCTCATGACGTACTCGGCGGTGACGGTGACGCTGCTGACGGTGACCGAGGGCATACCCCCCGTGCTGGGGATGATCTACACGCTGCTGTGCGCCATGGCGCTGGCGTGTCACGCGAAGACGTCGCTGACGGATCCCGGGTCGGTTCCCAGGGCGGCAGTGCCCCAGGAGGAGCAGAGGAGGGAGAGCCCGTCGCACAGCATGTGTGGGCAGTGCCAGACGTTCAAGCCGCCCATGAGCCATCACTGCCGTATATGCAATCGCTGCGTGAGCCGGATGGACCACCACTGTCCTTGGGTGAGTTTTATTGTGGTTCAATTAATTCATTTCCTGTCCTGAATTAATGCTGACATTTGTGGTGTCATATGAAACAGATGAACAACTGTGTGGGAGCTGCCAATTTGAAGCATTTCATATTATTCTTGATATATACGTGGACCTGTGCCGCCTACTCATTGGTGCTGTTCGGATGGAATTATTTCTTCTGCGCGGATGAGGACTGCACGTTCCACGTGGTTGTGATTCACCTGGTCCGGGCCATGACATTCCTCTGCATTGGGGCATTTTTATTCACATCCTCTATGCTCATGAACGTGACGTATGGTCTCATGACCGGGATTGGGACTATTGACAGGCTGAAGAAGAAGGCGACGAACACGATGAGCCAGAGCGACGAGGAGCCGATCGCGTTGAAGGATGTCTTTGGCATAGCGGGCATCCACACGTGGATGTTTCCCATAGACCCTGTGTTCGAGGATTACGATCGTGTCATGGGATACAGCAAGCCGCAAAGACTAGTGCGGGAGCAGCAGTTTATGGACACTGCTGCCGAGAATGGTGGGATGCAATGATTAGGAGAAGGGAGAGATGTCGATGTGACTCTCATCCCACAGCACTGTGTTATGAAGAGTGTGTATATGTTCATTTTATGCGAAAGATGAGGGAGGAGAGTATTGCGCCATGCATGAATAGGCTGCAGCTCGCGTTTAAAAAATAGCTAGAATTTCCTTACCCTGTGTGATTGAGGTCCCAGCTTCGATACCAAGACCATACACAAACTACCCAGAAGCACACATATCTGCACGATTGGCACCAATTTGCCAAATCTAGGCATGCATGACTGATATTATTAAACACTGGTTTTTCATGGTTGAGGAATTTGTTTGTATGCAGCTGTCTGTCCTCTATCTTGTAATCAAGTCTAATCTCAATGGCATGGAATCGTGCTGTATGGTGGTAGGCATGCGCCAAGCATTAGCAAAATTGTTAAAAGGAAAACCAGTGTTCAATTATTATGAGGAAAATATTTGTACACAGCGGTCTGTCTTCATAATCAAGTCAAATCCCGTTGCCAGGTTGTCGTGTTGTCCATTGGTATTGTGGTAGGTAGGCATGCATCTATAGTACTACAATAGCAAGATACCCCATTATACTTATAAGGTTCCAAGACCAGGGCAAGAAAAAACTGCAGAATTGTATAATACCCTTGAAACATGTGATGATAGTGTGTTAAAATACTGTACTGGTCATGATCATGCTTGTGTGAGGAGATACTGCTTCTCCTTCTCGTCTTTGCATGGACATGAAGAACTCAGTGACATACAACCCCCCATTCAACAGGAAAAAACACCTGAACGCCATGATCATGTGGCTGCTTGGTTTTCACTTGAGCATGCATTTTGGACAGTCCAATCAGTCTTTACAACCATCTCATGGCTTGATGGTCTTTATGTGTTGCTACATTAGGGACGGAACCCTCGTCTTCGTGCATTGGTGTCAAATCCAAGTTGCATTGTCCCAGTTGCACCATCAAAGTTAGGGGGTGGCTGGGAGAGAGTGATTGGATAGCAAGGCATGAAGTACCATGCCTACCACACCACAGGTACGATACATAGGACTGGTTGGTGCTCCACTTGTAGAGTACTGTTAAAACTCTGGAACCAATCAGAAACTTCTGAAACTTTTGAATGTAGCTCAACCTCAAGCGTAAATAGGGAATATGTATGTAGGGATAAAAGCAAGAATATTCAAGGTAAAATTATTCGCCAGAGCACTTGATTATCATAAATTGGGTTATTTTTATAATATTATTCGTTAAATGATATTTAGATACCCCTAAGGTATCCCACCCGCCCACACAACACAATCGATCGTCATTTTCTTCATTTCCCATTTCCGTTGTTCTCATTTATCTCCCACCTGATCCTCCCACCCCGCCTCCCTCCCCACCTTCCGGTTGCCTCCCGCCCGCCTGGCGCCCGTCCGAGGAGCACGGAGCAAGAGCATAAGCAGCCTCGATGCGCAGGAAAGAAGGGGGAGTTGAACCGTCATGGCTGTCGTTCATGGCAGGGGCTTTGGCCGCAAGCTTGTTCTGGTCGCTTGGATGGTCGGCTCGCCACATTTTATTTCCCCGAAAACCTCTACTCCCGGACCGCAACCACGACGATGATGAGGATGACGAGAGCGACGCTAGCGCCAATGACGACAGTATAGGCGATGAATCATTTTCTACTGCAAGGAGGAAATCCTTCCGGTGGCCTTGGGACAAGTTGCGGAAGTCAGTGCTCGACGCGTCCGCCTCATTCCTCAACTTGGATTTGGATGACGGAGAAGCTTCTGTGACAGCTAACGACAAAACAGGTCCTTGCATAGGCGAGATATTTGGACTAGATGTGGGTGGAACTTTAACGAAACTCGTGTACTTCGAGCAACAGATTCACGAGTATAAGCGGCAAGAATCACATGAAGGTTTGCACAGAAGGGATCATTACAACGCGGCTGCATCGGCGCTGGAAGTATTGCAGGCGCGGCGATCAAACGGTGCAGCGATTAAGCGGCACAATACCGACTCTGACAATGATTTGCGAGGGCTTTGGGAACTGAGACAGGAGTCCGTGCCCGATAGGTTGGACGAGTTTGCCTCATCTTGCAACCCGTCCTCGTCGCCTCGAGAGGAAGCACAGCATGAGGGATCCAACGGGCATAATGGACACGAAAATCCAAAGCATTCGCTAGGTGTGAAGAAGTCGCGGTCCATGGTAGACTTGTCGAAATCCACTGAACGTGCTGAAGCACTGGACAACTTCTACTCATTCGCCAGACGATTGGACACATACGATACAGCTGTGAAAGACAAACACTTATCATATTACTCCAGATATCTCAATGGCACTTTCCATTTCATCCGGTTCGAAACAAGACGGATGGAGCATGCGATAAAACTTATGCGCTACAATGATCTTCATCTTAACATTAAAGAAATCGGGGCAACTGGCGGAGGTGCTCATAAGTTTGCCAACGACTGGGAAAGGGAATTGGGAATCATCATGGCAAAACAAGATGAGATGGACAGCTTAGTAGCGGGGATGCAATTCGTCATGTCCGACATAGTTGGGGAATGCTATACATTCAAGCCAAAAGATTGGAACCCACGATCTTCACAGAGGCACAAATATGCCGTGAATGGATCATCGAACAAAACACCGCAGCAGGAGTTCGATGAGACATCTTCTCAATCCCCATTAGATACCGCAAGTGAAAGGGATGTCAAAGACGATGAGATCCGACGAACGGATTCGTCAAACTCGGAGACAGACAGGCCACATGTTGACCGATGGTGGACATCAAAGAAGGTTCAATGTGACAACATCTCAGCTTCAAATTTATACCCCTATTTATTGGTATCCATTGGAACAGGAGTTAGCATTTTGCGCGTGGATGGCCCGCGAAAACATGAGCGAATATCAGGCTCCACAATCGGAGGCGGCACCTACTGGGGGCTGTGTCGATTGCTCACAGGATCAGACAGCTTCAGCGATGTTTTGGATCTTGCTATGAAAGGAGATCCTTCTAAGGTGGACATGATGGTTGGTGATATATACGGCAAAGGATCCGATGCGCTGGAAAAGATTGGCCTACCATCAGACATTGTGGCATCTTCATTTGGCAAACTAGTAGCGAAACCTAATCCATCGGAAGGCATCAAGGAAGAAGACCTTGCCAGGGCACTCCTTCTAATGGTGACCAACAACATTGGCCAAGTGGCTCATCTCAACGCAAAACTTTACAAGACGCGGAGAATATTCTTCGTGGGCACTTTTTTGCAACACAATGTGATATCTCAACGACGATTGGCATATTCCATTGACTACTGGTCGCAAGGCAAAATGGAGGCGCAGTTTTTGGAGCACGAGGTGATTTTTTTACATGGCATGATACTATGTCCTCATTGATTGTGTCCGCCACCAACTTCACGACACACAATCCAACTAATCTGCACATCTTTCCCATCGTTTTCCAGGGCTATTTTGGCGCATGTGGAGCCTTTTTGCTGAACCAGGGCATCGAGCATGATGGTGATCGTCGCCACGGCAAAGATGGTAAAAAAAAGAACTCTGCCAACGCCAAACTTCACAAGAGGAGCAAATCCCTTGGTTCAATATCCTTTTCTTTGACTTGATCCGTCACCTCAAGCACATGAGACTCATCGAAGCAAACAGATTCACAAATCATGGAAGGATGCGTATCAGTGGAACACTTTCTCTGCCTTGCTTCACGATGAGTAATCTGAATCGTGATCTATTCCAATATGAGGTGGATCTGCTCAGAGATGTGCTTATGTGTACTAAATGCACTGCCTAGGTATGCATCTCCACAGCTATGAAAAAATTGAGAACTCCTTCCCGTTGCCGGTTGAAGATTTGGACACGGTGCGGGCATGCTGTCATCGTCAGAAGATGTAAATTGCATGTATATACAGTAGACATGACCATGCTCTAGATGGGGTGTTGACCAGCAGCAGCAGCATTCCCAGACTTAACATTTCTTTCACTTGATGGCACCAAAGTATTGCTCAGAAAAATGAATCTAAAATGCAATGCTGCACCATTCCCAGTTTGGATCGAGCACACTCAAACTAGTAGGCACCCCCTTGCAAAGTAGGGACTCTATGATTTGCTACAATCATGCTTTGGCAACTGTGGTTCTTGGGCCCATACCTAGTATTGTACCTTGAATGTGGCAACATGCGCATGCGCATGGGCAGCCCCCCGCCCACTGGATAACCCACACGTTCTTTTGCAGTGTAATTTACACCGTGAGCGAAATCATACCGCTACGGAAAACGTGTGGGATATAAGAAAATGGCATTTTGTATCCACCAAGTACACAAGTACAAATTCCCCCCAGAAAACATGCTCATCTCCACCTGCAATGCCAACGCCCCGCCCCCCCCCCATCATGAAAATTGAGGAGCCATGCATGCCTTACCTAATACTTACTAATGCCTTGAATATCAAGACACAGCTTGTGCTGTTATGATAAACTTACCCAGTATTTGGTTATACTTACTATAAAATTTCCACAATGACAACTGTCAGATCAATGCTGTAGCAACCGAGAGATTCTTCAAGAGAGGAGCGAGGCCAGCTCTGAAGCAGGAAAAAAGATCTTCGAGGCAATTGGTTACAACAAACATGATGAATGCGAATACCCGAGCACTCTTCTTCCCGTCCGAGTGGAGAGACCAATAATCTTGACTTTCAAATGTCCCTGTGTCCAATGATATCGCATGATCATTATCTGTGACCATAATGGCCGGCGATGGGTCCGGGCCCACCTGGTCCCCTCCCCCCCTGCCCCTGACCCCTCATTCCACCCCCCCTCCCAAAACCACCGCGCCCGCCGCCGAACCCACCTCGTCTCCTCTCTGAGGCCTTCCTCAGGATGGCGGCGGCCTGTCCCACCGCCGCGCCCACCCCTTCGGGGGGCGCACCCCCGTGCTTTCTCCAATGCTTGATCCGATTGAACATGGGAGCATGCCTGAGCATTTCCGGCAGTACGATGAAGACTATCTCGGTTCCCCGGACGTATATCTGCTCGACGTTGCGCTTCGACCCCGGCTTCGGGCCCTGGACGACGGCCTTCTTGAGGTAGAGGTTCATCATGTCCTCGGCCTCGAAGAGGAGGCCGCGGATGAGCTCGCCACGCTTGGTCTCGACGGTGATGACGGCACCCTCGGCATCGTGGAGGAGGACGATGGGGATACCCACCCTATTGTTTCCGACGACGGACATGGTTGGCTATTGCTGGGGCCTCGGCTATCGGCAGTTATTTGGATGGAGGAGCGGCGAGCGGCGGGCGGCGGGCGGCGGGCGGCGGCGCGCCGCCATTTCGGATTTCGTATTTCGGATCGCCAGTCCGTGATCTTCCGTGCTCACACTACTCTCTCTGTGATCTACCGTGATCACGGAGTTTAAGCTCTTTTGATTAATTCGGCTCTTTCTCGGTCGATGAGCTTTGAACGAGGCCATGCCATGCCTCTCGACGTTGGAAACAGTATTGTTACCATCAATACTTCCGTTCATCATTTGAATTGATGCCGTCTTGTGTTGCAAGATGATGCCGACAAATCGATGGAGGCAGCCCAGCGCCCAGCGTGACGGTGCGTGCGTGACGGCCGCGTGCATCGCATCTATCGGAGTCGTCATCTGTGGCGAAAGGGGAAACAAGAGGCTTCATTCTCGTTGTTGTCGTTGCACCATAGTCCTCGTTCCGACAAAACAAAATGGCCAATGAAGAGGAGAGAGACCTGGAGGACTCCGCCCGTGGGGGCGACGGAGGTAGCCCTATGGCTAACATCAGCGTCGGCGTCGGCGTCGCGAAGCCCATGGGAAATCTGGACCTTGAGCGCGCCATGGAGATCGAGACGGTGATCAGCGGGAGCATGGATGCGACCGATTGCGCATCTACGTTGACGCCGGTGTCGAGCTATCCACTGCCCCTGACCATGAATGCGCCGCCGTCAACTTCGGGTGGGAAACTATCGGCGCTCGAACCTGCGACGGAAGATAGGAAGAAGAAGCGCAAAATCATTCTCGGCGCTCTTCTACTATTCGTGGTGGCGTCCGTTGGCGTGGGCGTGACAGTCCAGCAGGTGCTCAATAGGGATAGCCGGTCGCAAAATGGGGCATATTCCAACTCGCAAGCGGATGCATCATCAGCTGGAGATGACGGCATAGCGCGAAGTCCAACAGTAGATTCAGGAACGTTGGATGATGCAGATGCCGATGATACTGAACGCCAACAACTGCCATCAAGCTCTGACGATGGGTCTCAATCGAACATAGCAACTTTGCAGCCCACAGACAACGGGGCCCCAGCATCAGAGGAAACAATACATTCTCCAACTGCGTCGTTTGAGGAAATTGGGTCTGGTGCAAATACTACCTCGGTCACGTGGGTAGCGTCCCAGACGTTTCCAACTTCTGACTTGACCCCTGCCACAACCGAAGCACAACCCACAACTTCATTGTCGAATCCACATACAGATGGCCCGTTATCAAATTCCTCACCATCCACGAACCTGATGTCCTCATCTACGGCAACAGAACATGCGTCAATTGATAATTTGACCAACGATGTGCAGCCAACTGACCCCGCGTCAGCAGAAGGCACGCCTAACCTGTCCAGACCAATAACCGCCAGCACGACTACCGCGAACCCAGAAACATTGGCATCGCCGGCACCAATGTCAGAGCAGGCAGCTCAATCGCATAATGATCCGCTACCCCTGTTTCCTGAGACAACTCCAGATCCAACCCCTCTGCCTACCTCTGTACCCACGTATACACCTACGCAGAAACCAACTCCTCAGCCATCTATCAAACCAACACCCAAGCCATCTCAGAATCCAACCCCAAAGCCAACTCCTAATCCAACTTCCGAGTCTGCTTTTGAATCGACACCTGAATGGGTCTTCGAATCAATTCAGGAGTTGTTTCCGGAGCCTACTCCTGAACCAACGCCCTTTCCGACTACAAAGGTGAGCTTTTCCCAATTTCCATGACGTATTGCAGACACCCCAATATTCGTCCAGATCCACATGTTCATTCAATATCTTCCTGCCTCGAACTCAGCCAAGCAAGAAGCCGACGACTGAACCTTCTAGACAACCCACAACCAAGCCTACGCGTTTGCCATCAAGGCAACCTACAGATAAACCTACCGACTTCGAACTCTCTGCCATCCATGAGGAAGAATCTGGATTGCCGTTTGAGTCCAAGCTCGATAACTATGATATGGCACAATCCGCCAGTGCAACCAATGAAGGTCTTCTTAGAATTGAGCTGAAAACAGATAAGTATGGGTACGAAACTTCCTGGACGCTTCATTCCATCAACGCGGACACGGGTGCGCAGATTGCCCTCATTCATAATGTGAAGGAGTACACGTATGAACCACTTGAACAGGATCGCGTGGAACTCCGCCTCGCTCCTGGAAAGTATCGCTTCACTCTGAAGGACCAGTATGGGGGTAAGGCGTTCAATGATATCAGTGCGAGTCCCACGCCAACGTAGTATCTTACTCGCTGTACTCACCTCTCATTTGTACTTAGATGGCTTTTGTTGTAACAATGGGAGAGAAGGGTAAGGTGCTTGATGCTACGAAATCCTGTGATACGTCATCCCGAGTACTCACTCCAAATTCCTCTTATTCCTACTTAGATGGTACGTGATCTCACTGAATGAAAATGAGCTTGTCCGTGGCGACTTCTACACGAAAGAAGTCAGTTATGACATATCTGTTGGTTATGACTGGGCATCAACGATGAATGCACGCGACGAAGAATGGTTGGAGGCGCATAACAGAAGAAGGAAGACATGGCACGAACGTCATGGTGAAACATATGTGCCCTTGCTTTGGTCAAAACAGTTGGCCCAGGATGCCCGTTCGTGGGCCCGCGAGCTCCTTAATGATTGTGATATCGATGGAATATCGCACGAGTCAAGTATTGCAGAAGGCGAAAATCTTGCTAAGAATAAAGCGACTGGCGCGGGCGGCATGGGACAATTATATCCTCCAGAAAATGTAAGCTTCTTCCTTCCATAGATTTCAGCGTCTTCGACGGCGGAGCCTCACTCAGAATCCTCATTCATCACCGCAGATACTTAAGCGATGGGTAGATAATGAAGAGACGTGGGGCTGGCCCGATAATGCTCACTTGACTCAGGCGTAAGTGCCATCAGATATGGCGCGCAGCTAATTTATCCCTCAGTTGCACTGACCACTTATGATCGCTTCTTTCAGTCTGTGGAGGGCATCTCGGTATTTAGGATGCGGAGATGCCGTACGGAATTATGACGATGGAGCAGTGTGTCGCGTTCAGGTGTGCAGATATGTCAGGGCAGGAAACTGTGCAATGAAAAGTTTCAAGTCCGAGGAAGGGGACAATTGGTTGGTTCCGATGCTCATGGGTGAGTGAGGTTGTCCTGAAAAAACATGACTTTCAACCGCTCCAAGCTAATTATTTTCTCTGTATGAACATGATGGAATGTAGAGAAAACCGCATGCGGCCCTGATTGTCCACCTGAGGGATGTTTCTGAAGCAAACATAGAGTCCTATCGTGATGGACACCTGGCGGAAAATAAGTTGCTCCTGGTTAGGCTGACCTGCTTATCAAATCTGCTGTCATAGAAAGCCATTATTCAAATACCATATGAAATTCTTCGTGGATAACTGCTGTCAGGTATTGAACAATGGAACAATGATAACATTTAGGTATGGCCCATGCAGGTGCCAGCGCGGATACATACATGACCTCGAATGATTCTTCTATCTGATCGCAAATCATAATTCTAGGAATCTTTCAGCTTCTCATCACTTCTCATCCCATACAAGCTTAGTTTTCCAGAGGTGGAAACCATATTTTCTGATCGAGGCCGTCAGAGAAGTGGAGACCCGTATCCTAGGGTTCAGCAAAGTTTGATCGTCAAACACTTCGAATCTATGTATTTCTTGTGCCATCCATCCTCATGTTACTCTTTGATGCCATCAAAACTTAAAGCTGCTTCGACCCCACTTTTCTCACTGATGTCAGGGAATGTTTTTTGGCACTCTTCTCTCAGCAACGAACTGATCTCATCAAAAGAGGGCCGAAACTTAGGGCTAGGGTCCCACAAACTTATGATCAAATTTTCCATTTTTGCTGAGACCGTTTTATCAATGGCTGGTCGATAATTACGTTTGATAACAAGATCCAGGTAGTCCTCAGCGGTGTAGTCATAAAACTAAGGACCCAAAACAAATAAAGGAGAAAGTTGGAGAGGTTTCCAAGTGTAAGCAGATATGCACACATCACTTCCGATTCTATAAAAGTCCACCACAATCTTACCGCAAACTTGCAATGGAGCATCTCCCAGAGAAGAACACCAAATGAAAATGCATCAGCTGCCTTCCCATACGGCCGTCCAAGAAAATTTTCTGGCGCCATGTAAGGAGGCGACCCAGTCATTTTTGTCAATTTATACATGCCACTTTCTTCGTCGTATTGCTTCTTTGTCAGCTCCTTGCAAAGTCCGAAGCCAAATATCTTTTGATAGAGCAAAAGGGTAAATGTAAGCGCAGCAGACTATTGTGGCAACTGATTCAAAACAACCCTCTCACCTTCACTCTGCCGCACGTATCGAAACCTGCATTTTCAGGCTGGAGAAAAATGCATGTCATGAATTGCAACATAATTGAAAACAAATTTCAATTATCAGAAACAATTAATTTAAGGGCACACGCACATACCTTGACGTCACGGTAAACAAGACTTTACCCCGATGGTATGAGAAAGTGATGAGTTTTCTGAGAAAAACTTCATGAAATTGGGATCGTCACTACCATACTTCAAAACTCACTGGCTTCGGTGGACGTAAAGCAGCGCGCGCGATAGATCATAAGCAACTTTGGTTGCCGATGATATCAGGTCTCGGTTCACAACCTGATTCTTCGCCGAGCTGAAACAACTGAAGAATCGACCTTTGGATGTCTGTTTCTTACTTTCAGCCCACATCTTCATTTGATCCTCCAATGTCAGGTGCAGGCGATCCAGTATGATGCAAAAACCGGGGCTCAATGGCTTCCCTGCGACGCCCCTCATCTTAATAATATTCGGGTGGTCAAAGCATGCCAAAAACTGCGCATCGATTGCAAGATCGACCAAGCACGCCTCCAACTGCTCCTGCGACTGCGTCGCCTTCACCCTCTTCAGGGCATATCGCGCACGTCCTCCCTCCAGGGTGCAATTGTTGGCCATGTATTGTCGGATTTCTGATTTATTTTGGAACATATTCAGCAATGGGAAATGTCCCTCATCCTCTCGCCTTTGTCGTATCTGGGAGCTGAACGAGGAACGACCCGTCGTTCCGCCATCCTTACTCGCGGAGGCGTTGTCACCGGCCAACTGGATGCTCGCTATCTCGTATACCTCACAAAATGCACCCTCGCCTAACTTTTCGCCCAAGAAGATTTCTGGTGCCAAACGTCGTGCCATGCATTGGAATGATAAGGGATTTCGGAGGTAAGAGAGACCATGGTTAAACACCAGCAGATACGGCGGAAATGAGAAAAATGCAACAACTTACCATCACTATGCCCCTCTTCGTCAAAGGAATGTATATCGAAATGCGGAAGTAGATTAGCTTTGCTCAGTGCAAAGAATCTCCCAGAGGACCTCTCCTTCAATTTGGCTCTGGATTGCCGCAAGAATTCTTCTGACATGCTCATGATGAGGCACAATATCGTATATCAAGAACCAACGCAACTCGTTATCGGCTGGGTCTCCGCTTGGTGAAAGGTTCGGCCATAGCGACGGGTGCTGTCAAGTCGATGCAGGAGTGAAGCGTGGCTGGGTGGAGGAACTGGGAGCTGATGAACAGGTGATGAACCATGCATGTCGCAACCGCGATTGTCACTGCATGCACGAGACACGAGACGCTGCGAGTTCAAAAGTGACATGAAGTCTCCTGACGCTGTCTCTCCCGTCCGACGTGCGATGAAGGGGCGGCGCCACCAGACAGCTAACTGAAAGAATTTTTGCTTCCCGTGGGATGCAATGGCGGGAACGATCATT
>JALLBE010000061.1:0-26964 GCA_036939795.1 Thalassiosira mediterranea
TAAGTGCTGGGTGTTATTCGAGCAAGTGTGGCTCGGGCGAGAGCTGCGCGAGCCAGTGTTGTTAGGGTACTCGCTCGAGCAGCACGCATGCTCGCGCAGTGCTATGTACATCATAGCTCCTGTGAGAGCTTCTCGAGTGAGGTATCTACTTCTCGATTGTGTACTCCTCCACTACTTGGCTGAGTGAGTACCTCTCAAGCGAATGCCGTCTAAGCGAATACCATACGTCTGCATCCAGCGAATATGGTACCGCTTGAGCGAGTTGATACTTTTCCCGCAAGTGCGTTCCGGGTACATATTGCTTGAACGTCTGCTGTGATAGTAAGTACTGCGCGAGCCAGCACTACTCGAGTGAAATTACTTTAGCGAGTACCTTGCTCAGCGCTTCTTGCTCATGCCGATGCTGCTCGGTCAAATACTGTGTGGGCTGGCACTACTCGGTCGGGTATTGATTGCTCACTTGATACTCTCCCCTGGCAGCCACCACGATCGAGACGAGCTATTCGTCTATTTATTACTAACTGCTCTTAAGCAAACTACTCGAGCGAGTGCTGCACCAGCGACTGCTGCACCAGCAAGTGCTGCACGATCTATTACTGCTCGAGCGAGTGCCGCACGAGGCTGCACGCATGCTGCTTGAGCTATCTCACGCTGCTTGATCGAGCGCTACGCGATAGTCATAGTGCTGCGCGATAGACTGTACTGCCCAGGCAAGTAGTGCTCGAGCAAGTAGATACTGCCCGGCAATCAAGTGCGGTTAGATATAATGTATCGAGGCATTACAATACCTACTGAGCGCAGCAAATGCTGCTCGAGCGGACCAGTTAGTTCGGACCTCTCTGTGGTGTCGCTCGCGTACCTACCATACTGAGGGCTCACGCCTCACGCCTGCTCGCTTGGGAGGGCGGGGGCGGCCGGGGGGGCGGAGCGAGGAGCGAGGGCGGAGGGGTTGATAATAGTACTGTGGTAATGGATATCCTTCATTTTTTGTTAATTTGTCAGAATTTATTGCGTAGAAATGTGATGTCGAGTTGATCTAGCTTTCAACGCTGGAATTAATAATAACTATCGCCAACTTTTGCTCGCGAAAAGGTCTACAACTTGTCGCACTATTCTGGAAATGTTGTGAGATATTATCCTCGACACGAGCAAAAAAAGGACAAACGCTAACAAACGCCGTGCTTTGTGTCGCGTGTTCTGGGAACGCACAATTTCAGAATAGTGCGACAACTTGTAGACCAAAAAAGACACGTGGAACCTGTACGTATGTAAAAGTTAGGTATTGTTCGCACTATTGTGGACTATGTACGTTACATATGTATGTATTTTTGAACTTTTATCGAATGACGTACGCACAATTTATCTGACAATTCTTTTACGAACCTTCATTTCGATGGACGGATGTTGGATGTTCTTTTCGACGCGGGCTGGATATGTACCTACGTACATCATATGTAGCCGTGGCTTAGCATGCCGGTCATCGGAAATACTGGCATTGAATGTCCTATGTATGCGAGCTCTTTTAGAACAACGACGAGCATTTTGGAAGTCCTTTTTGAGACACATTCGGTACAGGCATCTTCATCTTGGCTTATCGCACTTTTCATTACACACTAAAATAGAAGCCTTCATTCGTGGAAGGCATGCAACATACAAGAAGCTATATATGTAGCTTTATTCTTGCTTTATTTAGACAGTCGCTCCTCGCGTGATAGATCGGCAGGCGGACCCCGGCCGGCGGCCGGGAGCTTGCATCGTAGCCGGCCATGAAAGCACGCCAGTGCCACTATCAAACCAGCGTCAATCAAACTATGGGTGATAGTCCGACCGGCCGGCAGAATTTCAGGTATGTAATCGAATACGACCAGATACGACGTGGGCAGCTAGAGGACTAGACTATCGTACCTAGATATCTGTATTGCACGAGCCTTTACGTACGTACATACCACATGTTGAGCGACGGACCCGACGATTACCTCTAGAGGTATCCCTCGATGTCATGTAGTCCGGTCGGACTGTGCCAGAGGGACCTCTCATTCAGCTCCCAAACATTCCAAAACGAACACACACTACTCAGACATACCATACCACACGGTATCGTACTGTGTATTGCAAACAAATCGTGTAGAACCTGCTTAGAACACTCTGCTCGTCCACAAGACACGAGAAGTCTCCGCTTTTTCACCGACGGACAGGTATCGTAGAAAACTCTGTGTAGGTTCCCTCCGTCAACGCGGGAGGAATCCCTGTATTGTTCCTTTTATGGTACATATGTTCGAGGATGTTCGCGATTATCTCCATCTGATTTCGAATTTCGGCGCGACGAGATTATGGACGAGATCCAATCACGAAAAGGAGGGAAGTTGAGCTTTGCTGATATGTAGGTAACGTACCAGTAGGTGCCTACCCCTCGTTGCCATGGGATTCGTGGCTCGATAGCTTCCTCGTGCTCGCTCGTATCTTCGGAGCTCCTCGGAGCGGGGACGGCCAAGATCAATACATGCGTACGAGTCGTCATATTCGTCTTACTTCTCATCCTCAATACGGCCTTGACTTTCACAAATTCCCAGGTGGCACCTGCAAAATGACCGCCCTTACCGTCTTCTTCTTGGCGATGGGCATCATAGTGGCGGGAAGGTTAAAAGCCATCATGTCACGCGTCTGATAGCCTGCAGCGTTTTATAAAAATAGAGGTGGGAGATCGATTGAGACGATATTCTTGATATTGTAGACCTCACCTGCTGGAACCGACTTAGGCGGTTGCGCATAGAGTAGGTACAATAGGCTTATGCGAGGCACATGGAATTTCTGAGGCGTTGCATCCTGAAATCCCATTTCCATTTGATGGATAGGATTCGCAAAGAGATCTTCGAGACACTCTCGATGGAAAGCATGTTCTAGAGAGAGTCGATTTGAGTAGGATGTTTATCAGCCAACGCCTATTTCCCTCTCTCTGTTTCGTGCAAGGATAAGAATAGAAGTTGTTTAGGGTCCTCCATCTGACCAGACCACATGCCACAACACACAGTAAAGCTCAACACTGCTTGTGTAGGTGTCAAAATCCAAGCAGCCACGCGTGAACACATGAGTGCAAATAACTTGTCATTCATGTCACTGGAACGTCATGCGAAAGGCAAAACCACGACACCATGCTCGGTCATATATTCTTCTCCACAAGTCTATCAGTGTACTAAATCACATTGAATCAGACGCTGACATAGATTACTCATCTATCCGACTAGTACCTACGAGGCCAAGTGACAACATGTCGATTAACAAGTACCTACCTCCATACCCTAACCACGACACCATGACTGACCCGTTTCAACAAGTCTCCTCTAGAGTGCTATCTAACATGATTGTTTATTTGTATGGTACCTACCTAATATCCATGAAACATCAGACCACCTAGTCCAGTGGGAAAGTCTGCGGTCTTTCACCCCCCATGCTGGCCATATTATGTACCAAAGACCAAAACATTCCAACCCGAGAGTATCCGAAGACCAGAACGCCGTGCATGGTTGCCTACAATATTTAGTGGTCGCCTGACAAAGGCCCGAAGATGTGAGACTCCCTATTCTTCATCCTATTCCTCCCCACCGCGAGCGGCTTCGTGATGCGACGGAGCAGCATATTCTTCCTCTTCTTTGCGCTACCCCCAGTACCGCCCTCGTTTTCACTGAAGGATGACGCACCTCCTCCGGTTGTATCTCGCGTGGAGCTGGTGAGCGGTGCGTCCGCCAGCAAGGCAGCAGCGTCCCCGCACCTCGGCGAGAATTGTGCGACGAAGAACATCCCCTCGTCCTTCTCGTCGTCGTCGTTGGGCTTGAAGGCGGGGGCGCCGCCGATGTGCACCTTGAGCTTGGGCTTCGTGCCACTCTTCTTCTCTGGATCGCTGGGCGTGGCCGCCGTAGACCTAAGCTGTTCCTTGGGACCTCCACCACCCCTTTTCTCGGTGGGTTCAACAACGTCGAACGTGGATGGGAAGAAAACATCCCCTCCTGCCCCATCGCCTGCGGTAGGAGTCATCTGGAAGGCATCGAAGCCAGAGGCGAACACCGAGGACTCCTGTCGGACAGGAGGAACGGATAGACTAGTTTGGAAGGAGAAGGCCTCCTCCACCTCGGTTGCCGTGGCGGTGGCATCATCCTCCGCGTCTGCGTTGGATCGAGGGCCGCCGCTGGCGGCATTGTTGGGTGTCTCTACCCAGCATCCTCCCCAGTCGTCGCCCTCGTCTTCTTCGTCATGGCCGAGGCCAGGGAGGCTGGCCTCCTCGTGAGGTTCGTCTCCAGCACCCTCCACAAGAGTATCATCTTTGGATCCATAGGCGGCGAGTCCTTTCGAGGAGGCCGAATCCCTCGTCTCCACCTCACCATCATCATCATCTTTCGCCACCAAGAACCTGTCCAGCCCCCTGGCCAACTCCTCGGCCGCCGCGAGCTGATCGTCGCACTCCTCCTCCGTCAGCGATTGGCCCCACTCGGCCGACCCGACGGCGATTACCCCCGTACCGCGGGGGGTGCGCAGGAGGTCCATGGCCTCCTCCATCATGGAGCTTATGGGGGTAGTCGCCCGAACATGTTTTCCATTGCGATCGTTGTTCTCTGCATCCATTTTGTCCTGCTTGGCTGGGGGTATCTCGATCGTGGGCGACCCCCTGACGAAAGTTCGGAACGCTCTGGCCTGTGGTGGCTGCCGTTGCTCCTGTGGGGTCCTCCTGGCAGCGATGGCATTATCGAGTGATGCACCGGGGCCCTCTTTCTTTGAGGCCGCTGGCGAGTTTTCCCTTGATTGTTTGTGCTTCGATGGAGTTGCAGTAATGCTCCTCTCGCTGCTTGCGGCCACGACCGGCCCTTCGACCTTCTCCTCCTCGTACATTCCCGGTGCCATCGTCTCCTCGCCAGCCTTCTCAGCCACAGGCTCTGTGTCTGCGTCAGCCTTGGGCTCCTCCCAGGCCCTTCTCCGCGCGAGGAGCGATGCCAGCTCGTTGCCGCCGCTGCCACTTGACCCGGCGTTGGACTTGGCGGTGCCGGCTCCACCCTTTCTGGATGCAACGGGCCTCAGCCCCAGCTTTGCCCTGGTCGTAGTAGTTTGCGTGTCATCCTTTGTAGTTGGCTCCGGCGATGGTTCGTCCTTTGTCTCAGGTGCCGCCGGAGGGTTGGAGACGAGCGCGGTTGGAGGCTGACCGATTGGCCCAGTCGAAGGCGACTTCATCGCTGCACCGCCTGCTTTGGTCATACCATCGGCATTCATATTCTCCTCTTCCATTGGTTCCTTCTCCTCCGCGAAGAACGAGGATACCTCCTCCTTCTTCGTCTTCGACGAGGGCGTCCTTGCATTGGCATCCCTGCCGCCGCTCTTTGGGGTACGTCTCTTCTTCTTTGACGAGGGCGTGGTACTATTGACTGCTATCCTTGGAGACATGGGAGGTCGGTGCCTGGGCGAGACAAGCATGCTGGGGTAGGCATTGCTCCCGATACCTCGAAGTGGAGTGGCCTTGTCCTTCTTCACCCAGCTCGGCATCTGACCACTACGACCAGCCGCAGCATTCGTGTTGGAATTCCTCGGGGAGAGCGCCGCCCTCCTGGGCGAGGACGGCACGAGCCCCCCGCCGTTTCGTGGCGACGGTGGCATGGGCAGGCCGTTGCGCATGTTCTCGCTATCCTTGGCCCCATTGTCGGCAGCCGCGCCGGGCTCGGCCGCGCTGGTGCCCTTGCTGCCATCCGCAGAGGCACTTTTTGGAGCAGACTGAGCCTTCGCCTGAGTCGCTCGCTGCTTGGCCTTCGCGTCCTCTGCGGCCCCATTTGAGTTGTCGAAGTGCGATAGGAAACTGGGCCTGCCACTGCTGCCAAGCTTCTGGCCATCTTTAGCAGCCGGCTGCCCCCCGTCATCGCTCCTGGCCTGTCCTTCATTCTCGCTGCCGTCAGGAACAGCGCCAGCAACATGTTCATCATTATTTGGCATTTCATGCACACCCGGCTGGCTCTGCTCGTAGTGCGCCAAGAAGCTGGGCCTCCCCCCGCCCCCCTTCTTCTTCGACGCGCCGCTCGCGACGCTTCCTGCGCCGCCGCTGCCCTGGCTGCTCTCCTCCCAGCTCGCGCCGAATCCCTCCCCGCCGCCGTTGTTGTCCACGCGCCACTCCAGCGCCCGCGCCCTGCCGTCGCGATCTTTTTTGGTGAGCTTCCAGTGCGAGATGGCCGAGGCGCGCTCGCGGACGTTGGGCATGTAGGCGCCGGCGCCGGTCCCGGCGGCGCCGAAGGTGAGGGGACGGCCGAAGACCGGGCTGCGGGAGGCGGAGGCGGGGTCCGAGGCGGATTTATCGTCGTCACTGTCGGCCGCTTCCTCCTTCTCTTGGGAGTCACCGCCTGCCATATTTTTTGGTTCGGATGCCGGAGGCGCGCGGTCCTCGGCCGACTCGGCCTCGGATGAGGGCTGTTCAGCAGCGACGGCTCGTTGCACCAGACGAGATTGGCCGAGCGACGACCGAGACTTCGGCCTGGTCGATTTATTTGATGTGTTGCTCGCCGCCGGCGAGGCAATCTCGCTCGCCGGCTTGGCCATTTCCGCTGAGGTCATCGCAGCCTGCCCCACTGACTCGCCGCTTCCCTTCTTCGCAGTCGGCATCGTCTCGCCGACCTCATTCTTCCTCAACACATTGTTGTCACCATTTTTCGGCTTCGTCGACGTCGCGCTCGTCGCGGCATTCCGCTCGAACTTCTTCTCGAACATTCCCCGCTTGTCGCCCACGTCGACCTTCTTGAAGATCGGATCCACGCCCGCCAAGAAGTCCTCCTCGTCGTCGTCGCTCAGGAGGAGGTCGTCGCCGTCGTCCTTGTCGCCCAGGAGGCCGGCGAGGGCCATCATGCGGTCCATCTCGGCGGACGGCATCCTCTCTCCCTTCCTCCTCCTCCTCCCTGCTTGATTTGATTATTGTCGAATTCTTTCCCCCGTAATCTCGCACAGGACCGCAGGTCGATCTCCTATCACCGGGGCGATGCGCTATTCAGGGGGGCAACTAACACTGCGCGAATATGGTGACGATGGTGCATGCACCTTCGCGTATGGGTCTACGGCAAGTGATTGATGTGAATACTCTTGAAGTCAATTCGCAGCGCCGCAGCCACAACCTGTCAGCTGATGTGCTGTCAGTGCATGCCACAACACAAGAGCCAGCATCCCAGCATGCACGCAGTCCGGGAAGTCCGGGGCCCTCGCTCAGGCGCGGCATCAAGTCGAAATATCAAGCTTCTCGATTTTACAGAAGAGTAGATTTTTTAGTATGGGAGAAGCATGTAGAAATTATCATGTTCATGTGGGAAATGTTCAATCTTGTCCATTCCGCGAATCTTGATGCCGACCTCCCCATTCATCGGAAATTGTGAGATGTCGTGAGAAAAGTATCCCTTCAAGTGCACCCGGTACTTCATCGTAGGAATAGTACATACGTATGTATGGTAACCACTGGTGGACTCCCTCCCTTCTCACAAAAAGTGTTACAATACCAGCGTATGTATGAGCGCGCGGGCGACACCCCAAAATCGATCGATGCATGGCGGCGCTGAGCGAGCCCAAGCTAAGCACGGCTGACATCACAACCCTCCTGATCAATGGACCTGATCGATCTATAACAACACAGACTCAGCATCGCGGTCTGATTGTGTAGTGTGGGATAGACACTCAGTCCCTGCCTTCATGATCATAGTACTAGTACGCAGACAACAACCGGTTTCTTTGATGCAAACTTTATTGTTGATTGGCATGACTTTGTCGGATTCGTCCGACGATTTCAAGCGCAGATGATTGCCCTTGTCTCGCATCGAAGGGAATGACTTTGGAACAATTTGTCATGCACTAGATACATGCCTGCATTTCAATGACAACTGCTTTCCGTATTATGGCGATGCATATACTCGTATGGAAGTGAATGAAATACATGGATTCATCGCCAAACATTCAAAGAACACAGTTTCAAAGCCCGACTTCGTGAAACGTCCAGGCCAGTACCATCGTAGCCGAATTCTATAATGATATAACTGACAGGTCTTGATATATCAAAGCGTGAGACAACTCTTGCCCATCTATTTTAGACTTGGCAGAACCCTCGAGTAGTCTTCGAGCGCATCAATCCATATGTCTTGCAAGACGGCGAAGGTGCATTGTCAAAATAAATGGCCTGCGGTCCATGCTGCCCCGGCGATCATGTAACAATCGCCGCTTATACTTAAGACCTTGGCAATGAGTCGTGTTGGTACTCTCCTCAAATCTAAAAGTCGCACCCAATGTTTGAACTTGCTTGAACCTCGCCTTCATGCATTTGTGGAGGGCAAAGGTCCATGGCAATCTGCCCGATTTGCTCCTACGGGCATTGTTGATGCCGAGTGCTTCGTGATTCAACCAGTCACGTTCGCCCTGGCTCATTATCGAACCCGCCACCACGTTGGGATCGGCTTCTCAGGAGTCGCCACCTGTGTGAACGCGCCTGGGAGCGACTGGATTGTGATGCGGACTCTGAGTTCGCTTGGCTCATTTCCTTCTTGCCTGATATGGTACTTGGTAAACGAATCAGAGCTCGACTTTTCCCTTCAAGGACCAGAAATATCAATCGAAAGCCCCTGTTGTGGAGGTGGAGTTGTGGGCCTAGAGGCAAGTCCTCCATTGACCCTCGCCACCCCTACCACAACGAACATTCGCAATGACCATCTCCATGGCGACGATCAAACCGCAGATCACTCCAGGCCCATCCTGCGCAAAAACACGTCCTCGACCTGTCCGCAATCGCTCGCCTGCGGCAGACGATCGCCTGCCCCCCCGCAGATGCTCCTGTCCTTCCGTCCCCACTGGAATTCGCCGCAGAGATCAAGCAAGTTGTTCGTCAGGTGCCACGATGCGCCTCAAGGCAAGGCAGCACCCCACCGATCTCAAACCGTCAAAGAGAACGGCTGAGCCGACGCCGTCGCGTTCGCGCGCCTCTTCAAAATGATAAACTGATGCGGGGACGCGCGCATGGAATAGACCTGCAATGACGATGAAACCTCGCGAGTTGATCATTGCCGATCGATACAAAAGGTAGGCGGCCGCTCACCGCGCACATGGGACGGTAGACTGCCACCTGTCGGTCGACGCTCGATGTGTCGTGGTCACGACCCATGCCGTTTCGTGTGGCACCGTTAGCGGATCGCCCCCTGAGCGACAGAGTCTGGGATGCGAATGGTTGATTGGTGCGTCCGGCGTCCACTGCCCGTCGACGTCTACGACGATCCCGACTCCCGACTCCCGACTCCCGACTCCCGACTACGACGCCAGTCATCGCTTCTGATATCGAGGAGGCGGGGACGGCCGCCACATACAGGTTTGGGGTCGGCAGCGAATGAAAGACTACATAGGGGCCGTAGGTATTGTGCATTGGGAGGTGAGAGTTGGAAGTTGGGACATCGTATGCTATGGGGTGTATGGCCGGCCAGGGTAGATGTTCGCGCAATTTTCATGTATTGTAGGTACACATGATTGATAAGGTATGGTCATAATGGACGTCCTCCTTTGGGGGGGATCAAGTCGGAATATCAACCTTCTCGATTTTCGAGAAAATGTGGGCGATTTGGATGAAACTTGCTCTCGACATTCGCCAACAGAAGGATTATTGATGAGCACTCCATGGAACGCAGTCCCTAAAACGAGGACCAACTGGAGGCTCCTTTTCCGGCTGGTTTCACTAAAAGACACGCCGTTTTTGTTACATTTTTCTTAATTTTCGTGTATAAATTTCTACTTTTGCAACTTCGGAGCCGATAAAAATTAAAGAAGGAAAAAATTAAACGGAAAAATTGTTAGACTACTGCGTAAATACGGAGGTTTTCTGTTAATTTTTGCTAAATTTGAACTGCAGTCTGGCGCAAAGCAGTGATAATTCGATGATTTTTTTGAGATAGTGTAAAAAATAACCAACAAATTAAAAACATTTATATTTGAATGTGCTCGTCATTGTGGGAAAATGTTTTATCACGATTAATATGAACAGTTTGAAAATTAAAAGCCTCTATTTAAAGAAAAATTATTATTGACATAACCTCTCTAAAAAAGAAAATCTTCTTCCAGTTGGTACCAAAAACTGGGTCTATGTGTTTTGGTGTGACGCCGCTATGGCGCGGGGCCGTTAGTCGCAACTACGTCGTAGAGTGGCGTGGCTCCCTGCGCCGAGAAAATGTCGGCGATTTGAATATGGAGCACGTATGTAGAAAATGGGGCAGGCCGGCTCGATGTGGCGAATTTGCGACCGAGATCTCACAAAATCAAGACATAAAAAGATGACATAGGTACAACCCCGTGGTACATACCACTGAGATGAGCACTAAAAGACACATCGTCACCTCTCTATATATATATGTGTATGTATGTACAATAGAGGCGTCTTCCGCTCGGCAACATATCAGGCTAGTCCAGAGGCTCCCCGATAGATAGCGGCAGACGGCGGGCAGGGCCTCTAACACTCTCGGCATGGTTCGACTGACGAACTCGCTGTCGGCCAACTGGTCCTACCGTCCCACCGCGGCGGCGGCCGGGTGCGGCATCGGCGAGGGCTTCGGGCTCCGCGACGCCTACCTCTCCACGCTGCGGGAGGACAAGATGGAGAGCGACGGCGATGGGGGCGACGCACCGCCCCCTCCACCTCCTCCACCACCTCCGCTGCCGCCGCCGCCGCCGCTGCGGTCGGGCGAGATGTCGGGCGCAGCGAACGGCGACGGCATCAAACGCAGCAACAGCAGTCACAAATGCGACAGCGACGACAACAGAGATAACGTCGGTCCCTCCGTCTCCGTCGAGGAGGTGGAGATCGCTGAGCAGACCGCGGCCTCCCTCCAGAGGAAATCGTCGCTGCTGGAGCGGTCCGAGGCCCGCAGGAGGGAGCGCGAGCTTTTCTTCCGGGAGTACGGCCCGCCCAAAAATGTCGACAAGGATATGAAAGACGAAGATGGTAAAAAGGAGGAGGTGGCCATTGGGACCACCGAGCGGACGCGGAGGCTGTGGGACCTCGATCGGCGGGACGACGAGGAGGACGACCAGCAGGGCTCGGCCACCGCTGGTCGTCAAAAAGAGGAGAAAGTAAACTCGTCACAGCAGCAAGAGCAGCAGCAGCAAGGTGAGGAGGATGAGGAGGAATGGACACCCTCTCGCATTCGTCGTGAATCCCGATTGCACTCCCTCCGTTCCCCCTCGGCCCTCTCCCAGCTGGAGGAGCTGGAGCGCTTCGCCAAGGACATGAGGGCCAGGGCAAGACGGTACGGAGACGAGCTCGCCAGGGAGAGGAAGGCGAGGGATGAAGAGGAGATGAGGTTGCTCGGTGGCGATGGAAATTCAAATGGAGCTGGTGAAGGTGCGGATACGAGGAACGAGTCTGATGTCATGACTGGTCAGTCAGGTCCCACGCTGGACGACGAGGACGACGGCTACGGCAAGCGCGCCAGGGCCGGCCCGGCAGCGGATCGCATCCACAAGGAAGAAGGCTCGGGCTATGACGCCGCGACAACCGAAGTGGATGCGCTGATTCACAGGTTCCAGTCCGCCAGGATGAGACATCGTCCCGATCGTGAAAAGAATGTCGAGCTGGAGCCCAGGCTTGCCGCGCCGAATTGCGCTGCTGGGACGAAGAAGTTGCCGGCGTATCGCGGCATCAACCAAGAACAAGATGACGATGACGTTTCCGACAGAGGCGACATCACGACAGTAGACGAGCATGTTCAAGGCTCCAAAGAAATGGGCAAAACGAGAGTTTCTAGCGGCCGTAAAGTGTGCCATGTCTATAGGCCAGATCGCAGCCGAGACTTGGACGACAGGCATCGTGAGTCAGAGGAGGAAGAGACTCGAGATGAACTCGCTGCGAAACAGGATGCAAATCCAGAGGACAACCTGCAAAGTTGGTGGGAGGAGCGCAAGAAGTGCCGGCAAAATACAACTTCCAATGGAGATGAAGACCTTTTTGTTATAGGGGACAATCCCGAGGAGAGGCTCGAAAGCTGGTGGCGAGCGCGACGGGATCAAAGAAAGTCGCTGGACGACGGCGGGTCGAATGCTGTGGCAAGGAGGAAGACCTCATGCTTCGAGGAACTGGACGGGGAGCCCACGCTCCAGGAGGCGGAGGAGAGGGAGGGCCGCGACGATGCCAGTGCAGGCGATGCGAGGCCGGAAGTGATGGACAACACCGGTAGTAGTAGTAATATCTCGCCCCCGGTCATCACATCGGGGAGGCCGCCCCTCTCGCCCAGGCCCGGGGTACTCCGGGAGGGACCCATTCCATCACGTGGCGCAAGGCGCAACAGCAAGGAGAGTGGTACCAACGCGACTGCTGGTACAGGTGGGGATAGAACAACCTCGCCACTCCGACAGGCGGGTCCGCCCAGGCCCGAGGGGCGGGATGATGCGTCCACCAGGTCAGCGATGTCGTCGAGGCATCGTGCTCGACGAGGGAATGAAAATGGCAAGAACGAATTGGATGGAGATGTCGAAGGAGGAGAGCAGACAATAGCTTGCACGGCCAAGGAAGAGTCCGCGAGAAGTGAAACCAAGGAGCACATGGTGGAGCCCGAGACGCCGGGCCAATCCTCGGCGGCCAGCATCTCTGTCCTCACCAAAGATACCTCCAATTCTGACAATGCCTCTGAAGCCAAAATGGACGTCGACGAAGACGAGGAGGTCTCGCATTGCCGTTCCTCGGCGCGCTCCGCCCTCCCCCTCCTCCTGTCGCGGCTCGACGAGGCCCGGCACTCCTTCGCGAGGGCCCTGGAGGAGGGGGACGCCAAGGCGCAGGGGGATCTCGCGGACCTCATGGGGAAGCTGGGGGAGGCGGCGGTCAGGATGAGGGAGCTCGAGAGGGTACGGTGATGAAAGGGAGAAGGAGAAAGAGGAGAGGGTGTTGGAGGTACACAAGAGGTGTGGTAGCGAGAGAGTCCCCGAACGAGAGTCCGGGTAAGAGGATTGATGTGAAAGTCATGGAGGTGGGATGAAGTCATAGGCCAACACGCATAGAGCGAATCTTATCTCATAATAGGTAACGAAACAACGCGCAAGGCCTACTTTCACGCACTCCTCGACCTGCTATCCAATGGTCGACCTCTTTCGCTCGCTGGGAAGAGAAATTCTCAATTCTTGCCCGGTCGAAGTGAAACCGTTCTCGAGCGCAGGTGACGGCGGAGAGGCAAGACCCACCCCTCTATCTTGGAAGATTGGATCTGATGTAAGATGTGGCAAAACTCTTTGTCACCGACGTATCCTTCTCAGTTCTGTAGATGTCGGACTCAGAGGATATTATCATTCATCCCAAAAAGCTCTGGATATTGTTGTAGCAGTTAGTGCAGATAGCGCATGGTCCAAACTTCGGAATGCATCTTATTCCGAACAGGAAAACATTGTTGCGGAGAAGTTAAGGTTGTGGGTTGATCAAGTAAGTGTAGGTAATCAAATCTATGCCAAATGGTAACCAATAATGCAGTCAGCAGAAGTTCGATCCAGACTTTTCCAACAGTCGGATTCATGGTGACTGGTGCCTCTGTGGGAGAGGTGGTCACCAGCGACGCCGCGGGAGAACCGCTGATGGCGAGTTGTCGACAGCCGAACCACATTGCATCCCCTGCCTGCGGCCTGGTAAGTCGGCCAACCGGCATGGAGAGACTTGTATGGCACGGATTATGCGGTAATTCATGATCATCACATGCGTGCTAGAGCGATCCTCTGTGTTTATCTAGCAGGAGCCAAGGAGCATTTGCTGCCTTTGGATAAATATGCTCTAGACAGTGACAATGTCCTCAGAAACAGTTGCGGTCTCGCGGAGATTTTTGAGATTGCTTGACAATCCATCGAACGATAGCGGCGAAGTGTAACACACCAGGACACGAGTAAAATATAGACAAAGAAAAAATTGCTCGTTATTACTGCCATATCGATGAAAAATTCTAGCAAACCTGTAAATCAATTCTCCATAATACCCCTGATGTAAAACCATAAAACATTCGTATAGAGACGGTGCCTTCACCCCTATGTATTGCCTCGCTCTCATTCTCTCTACGCGATCTCTGCGAGATCGTCGCCAAACATGTCGGCACCAACGAGTTTTGCACAGAAATAATCGCTGCTGCGAACCGTCCGTTCGATGGAACCATTGCCGGATTCATTGCGGTTCGTTCTCGTGAACTCCGCGCTGTTGCGATTGTCCAACGTCCCCCTGTCGTAGAGCTGTGAAAATATGATAGCTGTTAGCATTTTCGCGAAATTGGAATATTTTTGTACATATATTGTAGCACAGGGCAAGGCATTCACTCACACAATGACACGTCTCGTCATAACAGTCCCAATCGTATCCCCTGAAGCTCTCGAGAAGCGAAGATCGGACCTCGTTGACACACGCCTCGGCACAGTCGGAGAAATCCTGCGACGATGATAATGGATCAGTCAATAGAAGGGTTAGTACGTGAACGAGATGTATATGAAGTAGACGCTTCTTAGCGCTCGCGCACCTTGACCTTGTTGAACTGACCCCACTCATACAAGTCCGCGTTTCGATCGGCGCACTTGGCGTTGCTCTCCACCAGGTTGAAGCGGAATCGCCCTAGGTCCTTGTGCACAGGACGCGGCCTGTCGTCGTCGACGCCACGCCGCCCGCACTCGCCATGGCCGCTGTCGTCGGGGACCATCCTGTCCACCTGATCCTGGCAGTCACCCTGCAGATCGCGCAGGTCGCTGGTGCGCATGATCTGGTTGGGGCACCAGCGGTTGGCCACTGTGGGGATGTAGCCCTCACAGATGCTCACGGCAGCAGCTTTGCATTCGGCCTTGAAGTTAGGCTGGTCGCTGGCACCGTAGGCTGAGCTTCCAGGAGTACACCAGCCGTTCATGACAACCTGCTCGGCGGCGGTCTCGCCGAGCTCTTGGCACTCGCTGCTTCCTTCGGCAGTCGCCATCACCGCGGTCTTGTCAGATCGGCCGCGGAGGAAGAAGGACGGAAGGTCGATGGCTCCGCACGCGGCGGGGGCGGCGAGCAAGGCGAGGGCAAGGAGATGTTTCGTCATGGTTGGATATGTTGAATGTCGCTATTTTGTTGTTGCAATTGCGTGGGGTTTCTATTTATGACCAAACAATTGAACTCGGCCGCCGTCCTCTCTCTGTCTTCGCCAGTAAGCTTGCTGATCATGGAGCATTCCTTTCGTCGTGATTTCGTGATTCGTGATGTTCGATGTTGTATCTCGAAATAAATCCCTGGATGGTTCCCGCGGAAAATCTAATGACACAAAGAGTAGATTTTCATCGACATCAACCAATTCCCACGTGAAGGTTCACAATAGATACCATTCTCTGCTAAACATATCTCGAATCTTGTCGACTTAAAATACTCAATGTATTCCTACGTGAAATATCACGACATTTGACGCCCAGGATACCGGCATACCTACTTACGTACCTAGCCAGGGCCGAGCACGCGGAGTTGGCCCTGCCTGCTCTTGGATCTTTTTGACTTATCAGGTTTTCTACTATTCCTTGCTTCAAAGGTATCTAACTCCTCTCAATCACATTTGATAGATCTATTCGTACACCAAAAAATACGAAGAACACGCGTCCATCATCGTATGATACCATAACAGAGCACCACGAAGCAGGGCGACCATTCAATCCAATGCAGCGTGTAGTCAGGCAGGTGCAGTCAGCACCTCTTGAAGGACGAATCGGACTCGCTAGACGGGGGGCCCTTGCTGGCGACAACGACACTTTTTCAGTTATCCTAGTCTCATAAAAAAACAACTTGGCCAATCAAAACATCGAATCAACGAAATTGAAGAGTATCTATAATCAATAAACCATGACGAAATCTCTCCTTTCCCTCGCCTTGCTCGCCGCCCCCGCCGCATGCGGTGCCATCGACCTTTCGGCCTTTTCCCTCCGCGGCCGATCCGAAAAGGCCACGGCGATGGCGATGGTTGAAGTCGAAGCAAGTTGCGAAGACGGCTACAAGGACGGATACAAGACCATCGAACATTATTGGAAGAAGACCGGCTCAAACTGTGACAATGTCTGGAGCCTCGAGGAAGACGCCGAGGACATCAAGGAAGATGAGTACCCCGACTCTTCCAATTGGAAAACCCAGTCCTTCAATGATTGCGCGCATACCGGAGTTGATGACGCTGTGGCCGCCATTGAGAAGGCCTGCCTTGAGGANGCCATTGAGAAGGCCTGCCTTGAGGACGACTCCAGCCAATGCATGGACTTGGGAATGGCAGCCGCTGAGATCATTGTCATGGGAAACTGGTGTACTCCCGGTAGCCACGCCTACGGTGCCAGCGACCAGCCCAACTACAAGGCTGAGTGCAAATCTGCTGCCGTGAGCATTTGCGAAGGCAACATTTACTCCGTTGCACAGCGTTGGTGCCCAAACAAGAACATGCCCACCAGCAGCCTGCGCGGCATGCAGGATATGTGCGAGGATCAGGTCGATTCGATGGTTCCTGGTGCCGCCATCCTGTCTGCGTGAGTTACCACACTCCTGGCGGCGTGCGTAGTAAGGTATGATAGATTTGATGTAAGAGATAATGCATATGATAATACACTCAATCGGGTGTGTGAATTAGAGATTTGTAAACTCGAAGACTTGAATTCAGAGTGCAACCCAGGTCCGACAAATGAAAATATGGTACTATCAAAGCACTCAGGTGAAGGAGGAAGTATTTAGTCGCACCACCACGTATGTTGTGCCAAGGCACTGAGCGATAGCTTTGCTCGACTCTATTGATTCGCCTATCAAGTTTTTCACTGTTTCGCCCAGAGGTTTCGCCAGGGCGTCATCCAGCGATCAATTCTGATCTGCGGATACTGTCACGAGCTTTTTTAGGCACCATGCATATATGACACCCTATAAAATGCTGATCGCAAAGGTTGGAACGAAATTGAGGTATCATTACATGCTTCAGTTCAATCGACTGATGGCTGCAATATTGGAATCTAGAAGAATTTGGTTATACATGGACGAAAGACCTCAAATACGGCATAAAAATGTGATATCTTATCAGAACATTTGTGACTGAGGCATGGCTGCAGCTAGAGCCGACGAGGAATCAGACTGCCAGAGCCGACACTGAGCTGTCACGGGCAAGCAATTTGCTGTTGGATACGACTTGAAAGCAGATTCATCAGTCGAGCGTATCAGCTGTGGTATGTACCTTCATCTAGCACTGAAGTCCTTACTCTACAAGGAGGTTACTCACGTTATCAATCCCAGGCGAGCAGCGCGCAGCGTTTCTGATTACTGAGTTTCAAACCAAATGAGGGCATCACACGGCGAGAGGCTATCCAGATATCGAGAATGCGTGATGCTGACCTTTGCCGTCACCCGAATACCTATTTTTCCATAAGACGATGAATTACATAAACCATGTGCTTCGAATGTGGCTTCGAAGATTACATTCGGTCATCAGTGAGCATGAATCGCATTCGTTAACTCCACGCACCACTCCGGCCGATATCAAAGATATTGGACTGTCTCCCCGACTTGGCGTAAGTTGTTTCTTCTTTGATACACGACTGTCCATCGGCCCATGCCATCACCGTAACGTTCATGTGCACAGCGCCCAGATCAATAAAATGAGGCTTGCAAACCTGGTGATTCAGCATCTTGACTGCAAGCGAACCTCGCGTTTCCTGCATTGCCAACTAAATATCTTTCCGAGGTGTATCTTCTCCAGAGCCTCTTGGGCTGCAACGCATAACTGGCTGTTAAACCTTGCTAGAAGCATTCAATGAGATTGATGTGGTACATAGTCGTTGCTGAAAGAGCAACAGAGGCGAGTATTCTCGGCTGCACTGTACACCTTACTATGTTATCTTTACAGAAAGCTTGCCAGTGCAGAATGGTTTCACGGTTACCTTAAACCTCGTCTATTGTGACTACTCCTAAGTGCATTCTCTTGCCACTCCTTCACCCTTCTTCACCCCATCCAACGTTCATATCAGGCCGATAAGCCTCTTTGAGTCTTGTCTCCATCGATCCCTTCGCTTATGGCGGCGTCTATCATTGCAAAGTATCCCAATTCAGTCTCGGCCACGTTCCGCTCGTCAATGTACGCGCTGCCGCTGCCGGGTCCCACCACGCCGTGCGTCCTGCCAGCAATTGACAAGATTCCGCTCTTGTCGCCGCCTACCGACTCGACATTCCCCCAAAACTCACGCTCGACCTCGTAGGTGAAGTCGGATAGCGCGCCGACGTCTCCGTGGCCAGGCCCAAGACCACGCGCGCCCTCTACGGCGCGGGAGGCATCGTACGTCCTGGTAAGCCTCATCCGGAAAGGTCTGTCACTCTCTGAAGCTGTCTCCAGTAAGTGCCAATCGCCTCGGTAGGAGCGGACCGCAGGACCATTCGTCGCTCCCAGCGTGACGCTGCCGTCGTCCTCGAGCCACAGCTCCGTCTCGCATTCGGAGGAATCCTCGATCTCTTCAAGCTGGAACTCGTGGCGGGAGAGGTCGCCTCGGTTGAAGATCGTTGAATGAAGGGCCAATGAGGGGTGTTGCTGATGCCACAATACAAAATACAGGGAGAAATGTAAGTTTTCAAGGGGGAGAAATGAGAAGACCTATCGAATGCAAAGAGAAGCGAACAACACTAGTAGATATGCACCTTCGCTGCGTTGATGGCCACTAAGCCTCCAACAGGTGACGTCTTGAAAGCAAAGCTGTCTACCCCCTGAGGAACAGACAAAACGACGACTGCGAGGGAGAGACTGAAGAGCAGATCACGGACCATGATGTCGAATTAGCAGCACTGATGATGAGATCGATGTTCGCCAAGCTAATGATGCGGAATCATGAATTGAAATTATTATGTTCGGTACAATAATGGGTTTTATTTGGATAGAGGTGATATGGTAGGGTACGAACAATATGATGTTTCAACGCCCACGGCCCAGCACCCAATGTCAGGGTTCTCATTTTTCCACACTACAAGTAGATCTCTCAGGAGCAGTGATGTCCATTCTTGATCTCCGTATGAAACCATTAGTATGGTGCGTTGTGGGCGTTACTACTCTGTTGCTCCCAACTTCTATTGATTGCTCTTTGTCATGTTCATGCCGGGTGTGCTGATAGGTGATGGTACTGAAAAGCGCATGAAAGAGATCCAACGATAACCCCGGCCAAAGTAGACAAAGTTGTTGATACAACGTTTTCTACACCGTCACGCATAGTGACCATTAATTGAATGCTCTCCTATCCGTGCGGTCCAGGATAAACAGGGTTAGGCATAGGCACAATCCGTCATACAATCAGGGACGTTTGTCGCAAAATCATAGTAAAAACTGAACCTCAATGCAAACATTCTGTTAACTTATGTACTGCACAACTGAGGATGTTACAATGTGGATGGATCCACCAAAGATGGACGAAAGTATTTCCATGCCCGCCTCTTGGATCAGGCGAACAAACAACATGATGATCCCTCTCTAGAACAGCCATCGCGCGTCGCCCACGTCCGATGAAAGTACAACTGTGCAACATCCATATTGTGTCACTGCATCATTTCACTCTTCTTCGTCAACAGTTCATCCAAGGTACCACTCTCCACAGCCTTCCTATAATCAATGAATCCCTTCACGCATGTGTCTGCATCTACCATTCCACCTTCCAGTTCATTAGGCAAGAACTTTTCGTATCCTTTTGCCATGAATTTATTCAGTTCGGTCGCTGGAATCATATGGACCTTCTTCTGAAAATCTTTAGACAACATTGGTTTCATAACCTTCCAAATTTGATCGAACCAAGAGGGCGGATTAACAATCAGAAACATGCGTACTCTGACTGGAATCTTGCCTTGCAACATTTTCATGAAGTTGAGACAGTATGATACCGAAAAATTGGAGAATGTCCATGAATCCATGTTCGCTATGAACCCGATACCTTCTGTACAGGATTTTTCGGAGCCCTCTACCATGGCTGACATACAGTAGGCTAGATTGTCAATAATTGTTGACGTCGACGTCTTCTTCGGAAAATAGCGCGCTGGTTTCATGTAAAAGCACTCATGTCCCTCAAGAGATGTCAAGCCAGGTGGCACGAAGAGAGTTTTCGTCAAGAGCTGCTCTTCGAGTTGGGTGGCCGTCAGGTTGAGATATTCCCCATCATACTTCTTCATCACCTTCCATGCCGAGTCGACGTTGAACTTTGTTGGGCCGGGAGAGCAGCGTGCAAAGCGGAGATACATGGCGTCATCGAATTGATGTGGGACGGAAGACTGGCCCTCCCACTTTTGTTTGAGGGTTGCGACGCAGGTACGTTGTTCGGGGGTGAGCGATGCCATTTGTTGCTCGAGGGTGCGCTCCTCGGGGTGATGGAAGCGGACAGGATTCATGGCTGGGCTATCCGTGGGGAGCCGAGGTTTTGATTTTGTTTCCGAGATAGAAGTGGGCTGAACTGAGTTGTGACGGGCAAGATTGATTGACACCATGACTGTGCGTGCTTGGATATTTCGACTGTGGATCCTGTTGGATTATGAGCCAACCCAATCGTCGCGATCGTCAGCGAAGGATATGCCCTGGGGACCTTCCTCCGCTACTGGGCGACGTTTTTATCCAATAATCTCCTCGAGGTCTTGATAGTAGTAGGCGGCATGTAGCCGACTTGGCACTCTAGAGTTGACACGGCATGCAGACCAAGACCATACGACAGCAGCGAGAGCATAGACTATGAGCGAGAGGCAAGATGTTCGTTTTCTGAGATCGCAGCTATTGTAGCATGCATGCATGCAGGATGCAGGGGTTCGGTCATGTCCGTCGACTCACCCCTGGAATTTCGCTGCGAGCTGCGAGCAGTCTGCGAGGGCCGCGCCATCGTCGCTTTTTTGTATCGCTGATTCGCTCTTGTCACGATGTGGGATGCATATCTAGTAGGTATTGTAGTGGGATGGACATAAGACAGATGTGCTCAATATTGCCTGGGCAGTTTAGGAAGATCTACACATTTACAACATTATGCTCTGGAATTAGTACATTATTTGTTGTTCAACCAGGGTTTCATTGTGAGCGGAGCGAGCAAGAAGGCGGACGCTGGCGGATGGCGGACGGACGCGGCGTGTCGCCGCGTCGCCGGTCGCCGTGGTTGGTGGTGTGTCGCCCCCCGCCCAGACTATCAGTTTCTCCTACTAGGCGCGCATATCAGTTTCTCCCACACAAAAAACAGCATGCGCGCGCGCACTCTTGGTCGTCTGTCCGTCGTGCGCGAAAAAAAGGAGAAACTGATAGTCTGCCCCCGCCCCCCCCCCCGCGTCGCCCGTCCCCAGTCCGTCCAGATGGCAGAGTCCGCCGGTGCGCGGAGTGAGGGCAGATCTGAGCCAGCCAGCGGCCAGCGGATTTGAGCGGATGTAACGTACGAATACCTAGAAGGCCCGAGCGACAAGCGAGGCAGATAGACGAGGCAGCAGAGGGCAGCAGCCAGGGCGGGCGAGCTCGTCACAGTACAACAATAGCCACAGTTGTTTCGCCCTGCTACGCGCTCAGCCTGCTTCACCTGGCCATACCGCCCGGCGACTGCGAGCCTCGATACGGCGTACAATAGCCGCGCCAGTCCTTCGCCGGCCATACATTCATTTGTTCACCCCGCGAGATTCTGAGCATGCCGGCGCTTACCTTGTTCGGGTCGTTCACCACGAAGCCCCTCGCGGGCGACGATTTCCAGATCGTGTGTCTGATTTTGGGAGGCTACCGGGCGGTGCAGCTGCTGTGCATCCTGCCCCTGATAGGCGTGGTTTTGTCCGATCGCTACCTTGGCAAGGATCTCATAGCAAACGGCTACCCGGAGTGGTGTCCGCAGTGGCTCGAAACGAAGGACCCGCGCGATCCCGACGGGGGCTCGCGGAGCATGGCGCTGACCGTGAACGATTACGTCAGCAGCGGGGACACGATCGAGCGAAAAAATTTCATGGCCAACTTCGTCATCGTTGCGGTAGTCTACTTAATGGTCGACACGGGCTGGATCCTGGCGACGTGGGGCGTGGCAAGCGTCGGAACGCCCACGCAGCCCATGGGCAGGGACAATTATTTAAGGTGAGATATCTTCCAGGCAGATGAAAGCGCAGCCTCGTAATTCATTGTGCGCGCTGTGCGCTGTCCGAAGTTCATAATCCTGCGCTCACGGGGAGTATCCTACTTTTGGGCGCTCGCGAAAATCGATCTGGAATGCAGGAAGCTTGTGCTCTGGAGGCTCTTCAGCAACGCCTTTCCCATTACACTCATCGCCTTCGGGTGTTGGAAGGTGTGGGAGGTCCGCCAAGACAACTACCACTGCCACGATAGGACGCCTGAATGTGAGTGTTTCATGGGTGATGATATATGAGGGTGTTACTGTTCAAACGAGTTCAGTGCGTCTAACGAATACTCAACAACGACAACCACATAGACTATCCGGATAAAACGTGGGATTTTGCGTTCTATTGCATCCTCCTGGTGACATACGCGCTTGAACTACTATTTTGGCCAGCAGTGGCTGCCAACAAATTATCCCGCTGGATACGCAGCAACAAAATCACACAGCAGAATCGAACCTCAGCGCAGGCCAGGGGAGAAAGGCTGGACTACTTCCTGGGGGGATTGCTAAAGTGCCTCTCGGTCCTGTGTTGCAATAAGTCAGGCGGGAAAGAGCTGAAGAACAGGGGGGAGATGAAGGACTTTGCGAAAAACCTGGTGAGAAATTTCTCCGATTCAATCTCTTCGAATCAGTGGTGCACTTGCTGACTATGTCTCTGACAACGTGTGATCGCGTGTCTCGCGCTGTGGATTGTTGGGATTCAGATGGAATTCGCCAATAATGACACCAAAACTAACATCGTGCTCTCAGACATGTGGGTGGGAGGGAAGCTTCTCGCTAGGGTCCAGGCCGAGCGTAGGTTCTCTGCAATTCAAGCACTGCAGCGCTCACATGCATCGAAAACGAGGGAGGAAGAAGAGAAAAGTCAGGTGGTTGACGATGATAATTTGATGAATTCAAAAGGGAGCGCCCCACCTACTGATCGCAGGGCTCTTGCCAAAACTGCGAGGCGGCGCTCCATCCTCACTCTACAGACAGACGGCGATGGCAAGGGTTGTGTCGTCGTGGAGAAGAACGTTCTGACCAGCGGCAACTCTGAGGACGTTGAAATCCTGAGGCTAACCTCTCACTACTCCATCTATGCTATGTACGTCTATTGGCACTTCCGGATGCTCTTGGAAGATTTGCTCTCGAAAGAAGAGATGACATTCATACGGGATTTTGACATGATGGAGCTAGTGGAAAGGTTATCAATGTCCAAGTTCGACTCTCCCCACGCCCATCTGTTTTATGTGAGTTGACATTCGGATAATCCTGTACAATACTTGCTTTTTATGCCATCGCTCAGCAGTTCAAGGAATGTCATATTCCAACGATAATAGGCAAATTTTCACAACGGCATTGCTGCCACACCCTATGCGATTTTGGTCGACGAGAAAGAGAAAACTATTGTGATCACTGTCCGAGGAACCATTTCTCTGGAAGGCAAGTAGTTCTTCAATGTTGTCCTTAACCTGGTCTTTCACTTGAAACTGCCACGTGCTATCTGACAAATCATATATTGACCATTTAGACTGGGTCATTGATCTACAATATGTGCCACAGTCATTGGCTGACGTAGGAAAACTCTGCGGCTTCGATGGTAGTGGACACCATTGCCACAAAGGTGTCCTCACTCGTGGCAAGTGGCTCTACAATGATATCAAAAAGTGAGTGTGCTTTAGACGTGGTATGCTGATCCTCGTGAAATCCTACTCACGAACATGATTTGGCGAATAACTTCCAGGCAAAAGATGCTACGACATCTTTTCTCAAACGAGAGCATGTATAAAGACTATGATCTTGTCGTTGCCGGTCATTCTCTGGGAGGGGGCTGTGCGCAAGTCTTGTCGCTGATGCTGCGCCCTTCATTCCCGTCTCTGAAATGTTACGCTTACGAGCCTCCGGTAAATCAATACTATTGGTATGGTATATATGTTGTCCTTCAAATGTCTAGTACTCATTATTGTTCTTCCTGTCGATTTATACCAGGGCTGCATTTTTGACGATGTGCTTTCAGAAAATTGCAAGGAATGGATAACTTCTGTTGTAAGACATGATGACGTCGGTGAGTCTATCATTTGCTGACATGACATTTTGCTGAAAGAAGCCGTGTCGTAATGGTGCACCATCTCTAGTCCCAAGAGTCACGCAGCCGAATCTGGAAAGGTAGGTTGGTTGTGCTTTGTTTGTTATGTCAATCAGAATGAATTGATATCTTTTGCTCATAAAAGTTAAATATTTGTGTTTCTGCATTCAGTCTCCGGGACGAGTTTTTTGATGTCATTGCACGCATTAAAGTTCCTAAATGCAAAGCTTTCTATGTGAGATGTGACGGTTATGGCATTCATGTTTCTTACGACGTTTATTCATGTTTACTCAAACACAACCGTCTCGTTGCCCCCCCAACGAAGGATGTGCGGGCCCCTTGCCCAGAGTCTCATCTTGCGTCTCGAAATGCTAAGATACTCTGCCCGAAGGGACAAGTTGACAGGGACACCCTGTTTCATCAGCAGATACAAAAATTCAGAAATGAACGGGCCAAGAAAAATCAAACCAGTGAGGTCGCTGTGAAATTGTATATCCCTGGAAACATCATTCACCTCGTTGATACATTGGGAGACGAAACCAAGTATGTGCCATACTATGCGTCTCGGTATGAATTTAATCAAGTAGTTTTATCGGGGCGCATGTTGGCCGATCATGCGGTACCTCCTTTAGTTGATATCCTCAGGGACTTGAACCTTGATGAAATTCACGAAGTCCGCGCCTGGCATGAAAGTGAGGAAGATGAGGGAGATGATGATTTAGAGGAGACTCTATTCTTTCCTTGCTCGAACCCCCAGGGATATGGCCCTCTACTTCTTGTCACATTCGCGGTGGTAGCATGCACTATGGCTGCGCTCAGTAACCAAGGCTGCAAATATGTCGCAAGATCTACAATAGTGACCGAGCCTGACGGCACATCCTACCCTGGACCTGGAGTCTCTGCAGGACTGTGGTACGAGCTTGCGTGTGGCTTTCCTGATCACTTCATACTTTAACTTCCTTTTGATTTTTCTGACCACTGATTGTAATGGTGACATCACAGGAATTACAATTTGAAACAATGCCGTGATCCTGAGAACTGCAATGAAAACGAACCTAGTGATTTGGAGAATTCGAACTATTGTCAGGAGTTCGGTAGTTTATTCGATTCTGTTAATGGCTTTTGGACAGCTGCCCGAGTATTTGGAACTCTTTGTACATTGCTGGGCCTGGTGTCCATTGGATTAATTTCTCTTGCAACGTGCACAAGGTTGAAAAAACATACATGGATGAAGGTAAGGGCCATATCTTGAATGAATCGGCCTGCCCAGTGTCTTGCCCGCTAAGTGTTTGAAATTGCTCACGAATTCACATCTGTCGCCACTCGCCACCTAGCTGTCCACACTTTTGCTTCTCATATCTCTCTTTCAAGGCCTTCAGTTTTTATTTCTGAAAAGTGATATATGCACTCAATGGACTAATCCAATTTCTGGGATGGTTGTCAATTCAGTATGCACCATCTCGAGAAGTGGAATATATGGGGTCGTTGCGACAGTTTTCTGGTTTTTCACCTCTGTTGGGTGTTCATGTATGGCAAGAATGTGAAAAGTTTATATCTATTGGGATTTGGACAAATGAGAATGCATTATTTCGGGGCCTGCGCAACAAGATTTGTTTTATAATAATTTCTACTGCGACTTGGTGGGCCTGGGCGTTGGCGCGCCAGTGTGAATTTGCGTCAGAGGCGGGGTCGGCGCGGCAGCATCTCCGCACCATACTGTTTCGTTTTGGAGGGGTGCAAAGGAGACATTGATCGCATGCACGAGTATAGAAAAGTAAATGTAAGATGTACGAAACCTTGGCAATCGCTAACCTCCAGTAGCTGGACTTTCAACGCGCACGATAACCATCCAGGCACTTGACAACCAAAATCATTAAGAAGTCCCAGACATAGCCACAGCGTACGTCCGGGTTCTAGGTGCAAACCGGAAATTCGTCAAGGGCCTGACCTTCCTGGCAGCCACGCCGCCCCCTCCGGCGCCCTCTGCTCTGGGCTGCGAGATCTCCGCTGCAAGCGCCGAGGGAAGCCTGTTGAGCAAGACGGCCAAGGAGGCCCCCGCCTCGTCGTCCGATGCATCACCCTCCGCCATCTCCGGCCTCGTCTCGACCGTCCTGTCCATCCCGGCCTCCATCTTCTTCAAGGTGCTGGGATGGGTGCGCTTCCTCTGCCTCGGCCTCCCGTACGAGATCGCGAGCTTCCCATTCTCCACGGCCTTCGCGACCGTCAGATGTTGCCCTCTTCGCCTTCGTGTTCGTGGTGTGCCTGTCCGGGGAGGAGGAGAACAAGCACAGGTCGCCCATGAGCGGCTCCTTGCACGGCTTGAGGCCCATCTCATCATCATCGAGCAGCAGCAGGAGGCGCGTCCCTACTCGCGAGGTTGTCGACGCCGACGCCAAGGCCCGGGACGACGTGTGGCGCCAACGCCGGAAGGCCCAAATATACAAGCACGCCGTACCGGCCGACGGCTCCAAGAGGAGGAGGGAGGCCAACGAGCCCGAGCGGGATGACGAGGAGAGGGATCATTTCATCAGAGACGTTTACGCCAGCGTGCTCAAGTCCGGAAACGATGCGGGCGGAATGAAGAAACCGGCCGGGAGTAAGTCGATGGCGAGGGGCGTCGTGGCCGTGCCGCCGTCGGCCGCGTTTGAGGCCGCGCTCGTTGTCTGACCTTTCAGCCTCGATCGGAGCGAGTCTGACGCCCCAGCGGGGCAGCGGAGGCAGCCATCACTTGAGCCGGAGGTGGCTTAGTGAGCTTCTTGTACTCATACCGGCGATCGCGGAACTGGCGAACGGTGTCG
>JALLBE010000062.1:0-26918 GCA_036939795.1 Thalassiosira mediterranea
CATAATTCTACGTAAAACGCATCACAGCACAAACCACAAATGCAGACCATGGCGGCCGCCTCCGCCGTAGCGTCTGGCGGCCGCCATGGCCTGTCACCTCGGCGCATCACGGCTCCGCGGCGCCGAATCGATCCGACACCCCCTTGGGGGCATCTGACCAGCTTCTAGAGTCGGCAGCAGAGTTCTGCGCGCCATTCTACAGTACTTTATGTACACTAGGGCCGACGACGTTGTCGACGGCTGACAACGCCCGCTGGTCTATGGCCAGTTCGATGGCCATAGATAAACTCGCTCCCGTCGCCGCCGACATCAGACGATAGCCCCGACCCGGGGCTACGATCGAGTGTCTGGGTTGGGGCTATCTAGCCGCAGCGCGGCTGCAATCGCCTCCGATTACCTACGATCGGGGCGATTTTGGCTACGTATGATTAGATTTTTTACTAGCTTTTTTGGTCAGTACATCGCGCTTTGCGAGCCACCAACTTCGAGGCCAACGAGACACCCCTTGCACAAGCTTCGTGAAGCTGAGCCGCGCGCTGTGGACAGAGCGTGAGCAGAGCTTTCCAAAACTGTGCCTGGCGTTCAAAACAAGCAAAAATTCGCGTCTCTAGCTACTTACGCACGAAGCTAGTAAAAAGTGGTCTCAACTTTGAGACCATACCTCAAATCCTGTTAAGTATTTGATACGTAATCAATCGCTTGGTTGTATTTGTCCCCCTTTTGATCGCGAAGCTTGCAGCTGCTGCGTTAACAATACTTTTGCTTTTGCCCATATTTGATTTTTAGATTGCTCTGAAATGAAATCAATATGTTTTGTGTTTCAAAAGTGGAACTTATAATTATAAGATGAAAAAACATTCTAAAACCATTATTGTGAACTAAAATTGTTTTTATAAAAAATATGATAGTTGAGCACCACTTACACCAACATTTCTCAACACATGTTTGACACCCCATGGCAAAGATCAGTATCAGGTGTCCGCGAAAAAGAGGTTTGTCATGGGTGACCAGTATCGGGTGTAGCAAAAATTGCCTCGACACCCGCCACCATTCCTATTCCTGGTCCTGGATTTCATGTGCCTCACCATATAACGAAACCTGCTATGCTGATCAAAAATAATGGAATTCCACATAACTAGAGCATTCAGCACCATTACAACATATGTTTTTGCCCCCTGTTCTGGTTAAGACGAGTTTTTGAAATTGAAAGAATCACTGCTTGAGAGCTCATTTTTTCTCAAATCAGATGGCAATTCAGAGTCGTACTTATTACAGTTCCTACGTAGGAATGGACCATAGACCGATACATAGAGCGTATTAGTATTAGTATTAGAGTGTACGTAGGCTGGTCCTCTCTATGGGTATGGGGCATGGGGAGTTCCCTGACGATGGCTTCACTGTCACTGTCACTGTCACTGTCATTCAGCGTCAGCTGGCATGTATGTTTAGTTGCAGACTGTTATCCCAAATCCAAAACTAGTCAGTTTGGTAAAAAGCACTACATATCATAATGGTGGTATCAAATAGGGGTGGGTTACGAAACACACAATCATTGGGTGCATCTTCATAGTTTGAGTCTGACTGCAAATGGACTCTTAAAACGTTCCAACTCCAACTGATGTAAGTGTAAGTGGATGTACATAATATGTGTGCGAGGTGTTGACAGCATTCATGGTTACAACATACTGCCATATTCAGTCAAATGATACCAACCAAGTTTTACCATTTTAATGATCAACAGCCAGAGATGTTTATGGTGGTGTTGGTAACATCCTTGGTAACATATTGACACATGTATGTTTCAACTAAGTAAAAAAAGTCTCATATGCCAACACTGTCATTTCAAGCCAAACGAAGCAGCCTGAGACGGAGGATGTGTGTGCATCCAATTGCAGCCACAGGGGATGCAAATGTTCTCCGTAAGTTCCCAAAGCAAGGTACAACTAGTATTCAGTGATGTCGGTCAAATTCACATAAATTTTAGATTGACCTCTTTTGATACAATCTTAGAATATAATTTACACTCTCTTCGCGTATCGATGCCACAACAGAACCTTGGTCACAGCCGATAATCATTCACCTCTACCATGTTCACCACTTTCGCAATATCTCCTCAGGAAAAGCTTCAATACTCCTGTAATCCCACTCCACCCTCTTGGGTGGGAATTGTCCTGTCCTCAACTCGCGTATAGTCTGTCTGATCTCCTCCTGCGTGTTCATTACTATCGGTCCGTGCCACGCAATGGGCTCTTTGATCTTCTTCCCAGCAAATAGCATCGCTCCTACCACTCCTTTGGAAGTCTCGCCTTCATTATCAGCGTCATCAGTGCTTTCTTCCGGGACACGAACAGCGAAGCCCCGGGCATCGTCGGAGCTTGCGTCGAACAGTACAATCGAACCCTGCTTCGCTTCGTCGTCCTCTCCAACCTTTAAAGATCCCTCGTACACGTACAGCATCGCCGTGTCCAACCCTTCGGTGACGTCGAACTCGAATGTGCTCCCAGGTTCCAATCGAAAATCCACCATCTGCACAGGCTGCACCGTCTCGAACGGCCCCTTCACTCCCAGAGCATCTCCCGCTAACACCCTCGCGCCTCCCGCGCCTTCCTTCAAAGTCACTTCCGGCAATTTCTCGCTGGGAACCGTGCCGTATCTCGGATCGTCCATCTTCCTTTCGCTTGGCACGTTGATCCATATCTGAAAACCCTGCGTGAAAGTGCCCACGTCGTTGGCACCGCCCTCGGCGTGCTCCACGCCAGATCCAACTGACATCCACTGCATCCCAGGACTCGAAAAGGTCTCGCGATTGCCCAAGGAGTCTCCGTGTCGTCCCGTCCCCGTGCGGAGGTAGGACGCGATGTCCATTCCTCGATGGGGGTGCCAATCCACCGGAAAGTCGTCGGGATGACTCGCGGGGGGACTCTTTTGGTTCGATGCCCAATAATCGCACATCAGGAAAGGATCAGATTGCTCGGAGGGTATTCCGGAGGGGAAGGCCTGCGCGACGGTACGCGAATCTCCGAAGGGGTGGGTGATGCCCTGCGAGGCGATCCTTATGATTGGCATCATGGGGGAGGCGCAGACTTTGCCGCCGTCGGCGGCGCCGGTGGTGGTGGAGGCGGTGCTTGACATGGTGGCAAGGAAGGGTCGGTTGCAGCGGTCGATGAGTGTACGGGGAGCCCTTCCGGCAAGGACACAGTGCATGAGCGAGCAGGGGCGGGGCGATTTTATGAGCATCGTCGATTTTCGATTTCGCTCGGGGCGTCGGCGGGCGCGCTCGCTGGCGGAGCCGAGAGCGGCGAACTGGCGGCGAAGTTGTTGCTTTGGTTAGTAGGGAATGTTTAGAGGCTTTAGTTCAAAGCAACGGAATTCCCCCGAGAACATCTATTTCTTTCAACAATTGTTCGTTCTAAGACAAACCTTGAAGTTATTCCCATGAGTCAATTTGAGCTTCGTTCAAAGATGAATTGGTAGAAATGTGTGAATGTTCAATAGTGTTCAATCACCATTTTTGTCGTTCATGGCAGGATCTTGAGGGAATCATTCACGAAGCTTGTATACCCATGGTGCATAAACGCCAACGAACAAAATGAGCCGCGCGCCATCCGCCATCCCAGCACCCCCGCCCCAGCCAGTAGCGTGTATCGTAGGTCAAGCGTATGTAGCACGGCTCCGACTCCACCGCCGTAGTCCTCCACCATGAAGAAGACCGCCGACCCCTCCCAGCGCTGGACCGACCTCCAATATGCCATGGCCGACATCCTCTCCTCCCACGGCGATGCCGTCGCCTCCCAATCGTCGTCGTGCGAACGCGCAGTCGCGTCCCTCGACCACCTCTCCTCCGCCCCCGCCCGCATCCGCGACTCATCCTCTTCCATATCCGCGTCGGTCTCCGAGCGAGTCGAATCCGAGCGTCTCGCATTGGCGGGCGAATCGGAGGAACTCTCCAAGCGCCTCGCCGTCGTGGAGGGACTCGAGAATCGCGTTTCCCACCTCGACGCCATGCGATCCGAAATGGCCGAGAGGCGCCGTCGCATCGAATCCGGACTCCCCGCGCTCTCCGCCGCCGCGAACGAGGTCATCGCCGAATCCGACGAGATCGAAAGCCGTCACGTGAAGAACCTTCCCAAGCTCAAGCGCGAGCTGAGTCTGCACGCGACGATGACGAACGTAACGTGGGATTACGCCAAGAGCTCGGGGACGGGGGTTTTGGCGGGGGAGGTTTCGGTCCCTAGTAGGGCGGAACACAGGCGTTTCGTCCTGGATAGGAGCGAGATGGGGGAGTTCGAGATCGCGGAGAGGCTTTGGGAGATGATCGAGGGATAGAGTCGAGTAGGAGTTATCGTAGATAGAATGGGATGGTCACAGCGCTTTTTCAGATGTCATGTTGATTTTTTGGTATTTCCATGATGGTAACATTCATTCAGTGCGTGATCATATTCAGTGGAGGTCATGATGCTACAGAAGGGGATAGGCGAGCTCGTTTGGTGCTGTCCAATTGCCTCTGGAGGCAGGTAATCACATACAGCACAAACATGCTCCATGCTTAGTGTGTACGATACGTCATGTTGCATTTGCCTATTGAATCAGGATCCATAGTTTTAGGGAAATTGTTAGCTATCAGCTACAACACAGAGTATTTGCCATGACTCGCACTATCTAGTGTGACGAATCTCACACAATAGCTCGTACTTGGTGATAATGCTGACTTCACAGAGTGTCTTCTACCAGACAGACTGATTTTGGGTCTAGGAACACTGTCTGATTGGTGTTGAACACACAACATCCGGTCAGAGGGCATCCAGACTATCGAGCAACACCTTCATCCCGCCCTCGTGTCTCGCGATCATGCACTTCGTCACTATCGACAGGGCGCGCTGCACTGCCTCATCCTTCACCTTCGCGTCCTCGAACTGCAGCCACAGCCTCTGTCCGGCGAAGCCCAATGCCGTACGGCAGACCTCGGCCACGGTGTACCCGACCGATTCCACCTCGATCTCCTTGACGACCTCTTCGGACAGTCCCCCCTCTTTCACCACTCTCTCGTACGTATCCCATGCTGCCTTCACCCCCTCCACGATCGACGAGACCGCCTCCTTCTTCTTTGCATCGTCGTCTCCATTCGCGTAGCACTGGTGCACGGCGGCCAGGACGTACCCCGAGAGCAAGCTGCCCACGTCCAATCCGGGAGGACCGTACACCGTGAACTCGGGATCGATCACCCTCACCCCACCACCGTTGCTGACCATCACCGACCCTGGGTGCAAGTCTCCGTGACACAGACTGAAGTTTCCCTCGCCGCTCTCGCCGTTGTATCTACTCTTCAGTTTAGCAACCTCGGCGAGGAAGGCGTCGTCCACCTTGAATTTGGAGTCGGTCTGCTTCGACACCTCGGCGTAGGCCTTGGTGAAGACAAATTCGAGCTGGATGTCCCGCAGTGCACGGTTTTCGTACTCAGTCGTCAAAAATGCGGCTCGGTCGGGCGAGACCTTGGATGAGTGGGTAGCAAGGTGTGTGGTGGCCATAAACCGTCCCAATTTCGATGCCATAGTTTCCTCCCTCGAGCTCGTCAGTGATCCGTCAGTAGAGACTAGGTGATGATCGAGCAATTCATACCCCTCGAGGAATTCCATGACGAACACCTTGTTCTCGTCGTCGAACAAATAAAGCTTGGGCAGGTACTCGTCGGCGTCGTCCCCCAATATGGACGCCCACTCCCTCAAAATGGCGACCTCCTTCCGAATTCGCGTCGAGGTGAGCGGCAGCCCGTCCGGACCGAAGACCGCGACGTACTCCGGCGCCTGCTTCACGAAGACGGACTTTCCGGAGGACGTCGAGCGGACGCAGAAGACGAAGTTGACGTTCCCTCCCTGTATGGCCTCGGCGGAAAGGGTTTCGGAGGGGTCGAAGACGCCGATCTCGGAGGCGCGTTTGGAGACGTAGTCGGCCACCGTCTCCTGGGTGAGGATCTTGGACGCGGCGTCGTCGCTCATGATGAAGGTCGTCTGAACGAATTGAATGTCACTACCGGAAGCTACTGGATGCTGGTGAATGGGGAAGTCTCGTGCGTGTGATGCTTTGGGTGATCGGTGGTGAATGAAGTGGTGAAGGTGAGCGAGGCGCGAAGGCGAAAAAAAAAATTATGAGAGGTGGGGGTGAACGGTGAACGGAACGAATGGTTTTTTTGCGAGTTGCGATTCTTGACGCCTTGACGATCCAATCAACAAACGACGGACTTGCTAGGAGAAAAATGATATCCAGCGATAGGGAACAGGTTCCTACATAGGTATTAGTCGTCGCCAATGGGAGTATCTTGGAGATACATACAATATTTCTTTTTTTGCATGCTGATTTCAACAAAGAAGTTTCAACAGGTTTCGAAGGGTATGGTACCTACATAGAAAGTGTGAATGATAGGATCGTGATAGCTAGCGGACCGAACCAAGGCTTCCTCCTTCGTCTACTCTCTTGGCCATGGCCTTGCATGTCCTCTGTTCTTGCAACATGTTGTGGATACAAATCCTCGACACAAGAGACTTGATGTAGCCCCCTGGAGCGAATTGTAATGTTCTTAGCCATTGTTCAACAACAACCATCTAATCCTCTCTCTGGAGGCAGCCAGTTGGTGCAGGTAGGGCCAGTAGCGCATGAAGTTACAGACTTGGCGTCACTGCCTTTTGCTACCTACTTCATGGTGCTTGATGCATATCATGTCTCTCTTTTCCTTCTGCGAGAGGTACGTACGCGCGCTGTGGTACAGGGGCTGCACAATTTTCACATTGCCTCAAGCTGCGTGATCAGTGGCACTGCCACTCGACGATGAATGGGAGCTGTTGCCCGAAGTAGAGTTCAAATTCATGATCAGTTGAATTGCACAAGCAGTTGGTCCCCTCGCTAAACCGTTCGACAACTCATTGACAACGATAAGGCTGACTCAACTACATCATTACCCCCAAACTAGACTAGCCTGAGATTTCGGAGTTGGTCTTTCAACTAAAACCATGAGGCAACAAAACCTGCAACTCATGTAATACCATACATAACTGCCGCATGAGCTACCCTGCCAGTTCAGCAGCTCGCATGCTCCATCCATTTGCTGTCTTCATCTTTCCAGCGTTCATGGCCAAATCCGCAGCTTCCTGGAAAATTTCGGCAGCACCGGACTGATCCCCTGTATTGGCCTTCAACTCTGCAAGCTTAGCCATCAGGTCATAATCCTCAAACAGGCACTCCTCATCGGTGTTGTGCATCCCCAACGCCTCCTCGTCTGACAGACGGACCGTGTGATGTGCGACGATTGCTGCCGGGGGCTCAAGGGACCGTAAGTTCTCGTTGGTCAAAGATTCTGTCGACCCGTCGTCATCGTACTGAATAACCGCCGAGTTTCCGTCCTCGCTTACTTCCACAATTACCCCAGAATAGAAAGTGCCTGTCTCAAAAATTGTGTTGACTCAGCATTAGACTCATCACACAATATGTCTGAGAGAACTTTTGATACTCACCTTCCATGAAATAATTCCCCTCGACTTTATCACCAACATGAAACCCTTCATCTCTTCCTCTGGCTCCCTTCTCTGAATGCTTTTTCACCATCTGTTCCTCTTCAACGACCTTCTTCATTAGACCCAAGGTCGTCTCGAGAACTCGGATCTTGTCCACATCACCAACCGTTCCCTCATCCTCCATAATTTGATAGAGTAGACAACCCGCAGCGACCTTAGGGGCCGCAGTGGACCTTTCAGAAGCCAATGCCCTCTCGCAATAGTCCTTGGACGAATCAAAATCAACTGGCACATTGGCCGTCAGCAAAGGGGAGCTGTCGGCCAAGATACGATGGTCAGAGAAGTGCCCCAGCAGAGTGAATATTGAAACAGTACAAGCAATTGGTCAGACACACTCACACAAAAGTTTCAAGTCCAACTCGAGCACGAGCAAGGGAGAGACATGCCGGGACATTGTAGAGAGAGGCGGCATGACACAAATGGAAGATGACTGAAAAAATGTCATGGCTAGGTTTGTCCTCTGGGTTTTCACCGTTCGACGGGACGACTTCTGGAAATCTATCCTGGCCGTGAAGCACCGCTAACTGAAAATGGACATTTCCAAGGTTGTGTTTGGTTTCATCTGTAATCTTCATAGGTGGCGCAGGCTCCTTGCCGTCACCATCTCTGTTCGTCACTTTCATCATGCTCTTTGCAAACACAGTCCCTCTTTTCATGCCCCGAGAACGACGATCCCCGCCCTCTTCACCATTATCCTCTGCTGACTTTTTAGAATGGCTGTGGCGGGGCTTAATCTCGCCATTTTCATAACGATGGAATGCCGTATGATCGAAGACAGCATCCATCAGGCCCAAGTCCAACTACACGAGAAATGGAAGGCAAGAAGGCAGTTGTCAATGAAATTATCCAATGAAAATGTGGCTTGGTGCAAGTAGAAACTCACACTAACGGAGATCTCATCCACATCAGATTTCGTCCTAGATATGTATTTCAAGTTCTTCATTGTCATTGATTTCTGGATGGACTTGGACAAATCTGTCATGTTTGACCTGTTAGTGACCATAAGGAGAGTGACGATGCCATTTCATGTTGAGAGAGCTCAAGCGACAACAGAAGATTCACATTCTGCATGAAGCGATGTGTGCCATACCTTTTTGCTGTGTCAGTAGATTGATCGCTTCCTATGTCAGTCGGTCGCATGAAAACAGACTTCCTCTTTTGACGATTCACATCCAATCTCTGAAAACGGCACTTCAGCTCTTGTTCGAGGGAAGAACCCTCGCTCAAGGTACTTTCATCGTCGTTGTACTTCGCCTGATGTTTCTTCTCATTACGTGAAAGTTGGAAAATAGGAATGCCGAGCCCATCTGAGATATCACAGTGACGGAACGTTTTGAAGAAGAGAGCCTAGTGGTCGAAACGTTTTGATGTGAGACCAATGAACGTCAATGGTGACTGCGAGAATAAAAGATAACAAATAAAGCAACACTTGCCATGCCCCTGGGCCCCAAGTCACCATCGCCAAAGCGGTAGTCCATGGATAGCACCTGTGGATCAGTGTAAAGATCTCCAATACCCTGCACGTCAGCCACAAGTCTGGTACCTTCCGAAGCATAGAAGCTGTGCGCAGAGAATACCTGCGGTGTCTTTCTGCGTTCATCAAGATCTACAAAGCCTGAGTTCGTGTTGTGCTTCAGGAAGCCATTGCCGTATGAATCATTCCCTTGAAGTAGAGACATCAAAAAGAGGGTGGGATCCACGACGCATACATGAACCTGAATTTAAGGACACTGCACTCACCTGCAATAAATCTCTCCACAGCGAACATGGGCGAGTGCGGACGGTCGACAAACTCGATGGCATATGCTCGAATGAAGTCGATTTTCTTCGGGGCATCCGTTTCATTGAACTTTTCTGCCCAGTGCATCGCCTCATATTGGAGGGTAATATCGGTCAATACGGCATCACGCGCTTCTGGGGAAGTGTCCATCTTTCCCCTTTTCATGTAACTTCAGGAGGATCACGATGATTAGTGCATAAGGATTTGCAACCAAAAGAATTACGTATGGTAGCATGACGTACCATTTTGCCACGTAGTTCGAAGCACGGCTCCAGCCATAGCTGTGGAAGCGGTGATTGGACGCATATTGAGGTGGAGTTGCGAGCTTTTTCATCTGGATATGATGAAGAATCGAATGATTTGGTGACACGAACAGATTCGCACGCGAAGAATGGATTAGAATCCGTATCATGTTTCGCGGTGATGCATGATCTACTCACCCGGAAACAATGCCGCATTGCCCCGTGAGTGAAGGGTTCCTTCTGGATCTTGACGATAGTCTCATCTTTCATGAACTGCCTGGTTTCTGGTTGTAATCGTCGCGAGACGCAGGCAGGTCAGTCACCCCATGATTCCCATGTTTCAAGCAAATGTCATTGTGGATCTCACCCGGATTGTAACGATGGCGCACCACGCGCTCGGCGGGGATGATTTCGATGTTGTGTTTCTTCCACACATCATCTTCCGCAAGGGCCTGGAGATGGGGCGGTGCAGGGTTGAAGGATGGTTGGAGTTATATGAGATTGAGCGTCAGACGATGGGACAAATGAGCCCGAATGATAGCGATGAAAGTTTGTGCGCGGCAATGACTCACCCTGGCAGCAGCACGGTGGATCCTACGAATCAGATCGCAATCGAGGGGCATGAGGCGTGACGTGAGTTCCGTGGGATATCAACAGAGGTTCATGGTAACGTAATTGCGCCCTGGTACAATACGATCATGATTCATGATAACAACCCCCCCATCAAACATTGCTATCAAACATCTCACTTTTCCCGGAGGCTCTTTTGGACCGCCTTCCTGTCGTATGACACGGTCGACATGATTCGTTTTTGATCGAAGGCGAGGCCGACGGCTCGGCGAGGGCGGTCGATAGGTGTAGCGTCACCCCAGGATGTAGGGCGTAGGGTGGGTCGTCGATTCGACGAGCGGTTTAGCCGATACTGCCGATGCCTCCGCCAAATAATGGAAGAGCGGTGCGGGCGGGATGGAGCGAAGGTGGCTGGGCTCTGCATGCATGCATCTGGGGGCTCATCTCGAGATGCATATCTGGCTGGCATTGCTTGGGGTGATGAGCTTGGGAATCCGTTAGGAATTGGTATCTCGTGTGAATTTTATGTAGGTGCGCATAAAAGATCCATCGGGCAAGCTGCAAGCTGCTTCGAGCTTCGCGTATCCAGGCTGATCCAGGAGGGGGGGGCATATTGAGCCCGCCGCTGCCCTTTTTATTGAAGCAGGCAAGTCAGCTGCAGTCAGTTCAGGTTAGTACCATATGCAGGTAGTCCTCGTAGGTCCTCGTCCTCGGTCCTCAGTGAAAGCCTCTTCTCCACAGAACAACATAGTGCTCTGGCGGATTCTAGATACATGTCGATGAAGAGGGGAGGATCAACTGATGATGACATGGGATGTATGAAAGAGAAGTCAATGCATCTGGATTGTTTTTGTTCCCGGCATGCATCCATCGATTTAGGGCGGAGGAAAAAGTTCTCGAGGTGGACATGATAACACAATAGAATATGTAGTCCAATATCTACCACACTTCTTCGAGCAGGAATGAAAACTGGATTAGTTATCTATTCAGTAGTTGGTTGTGGAATCAGTGTAGAGTGTAGAGTTATGATAGTTCAAGTGTTCGTCACCCCTGGTTCATTTTACAGAGAGGTTGGTGCATTTGTCAGTCATGAATGATGATGATACCTTATGGTACTGTCTTCCATCTATGCATCTATCATCGTTCATGATAGCTCGGCCCATATGAATGTAGCCCCTTCCATGGGTCACAAAATCTACCTTCTCTTTATCATGATAATAGTGTGGTTTGGGACGGATTTCATGATCACGGGAGGTCTCAGAGCCAACAGGAATAGAGCTAAAATGTCTAGAATATTACCATGCACGCAGACAATACAAGAGTTCGGTCAGATATTTTTTATTTTACACATCATAGTGGTGTATTTGTCTCAAATCTCTATTACCTGATTATTCCTGCACCAAACCAAATCACGCAGTTGGGGTATTTCTGTATCTGCGTGTCCTGGAATATATGCCATAGGATGGCATCTGCCCTTGTAGGTGAGTTCATATCTAACCAATCCTAATGACTGGCATGTCTCCCAAGGACAGGGTCCGCCTGAGTAAAAATGTCAGTAGCAAATGCGTGGAAAATGTTCCTTCTCCTTGTGCTTGTCTGCGCCTCCTTGGCAGAGGTCATCAGAAGTGTGAAGGGACTTAGATTCCCTGGGGAAGGAAGTATCCGGCCTTGGCAGCGTATTCGGGGGCGGCGAAGGCAGGAGAAAGCTGGGAGACAACATCGGTTCCAGAGTTGGCGGCCTGGCAGATGAGTCCGAAGGCGCCGATCATGGCAAGACGGCAGTGCTTGATCTCCTGGAGCTGCTTCTCGGCGTACTCCTCAGGGGTGTAGTTGAGGTTGAAGGGGTTCCAGGCTCCGGGGTATCCGACACCGATGTCACCGAGGATACGGTTGGAGCCCTGCTCCTTGATGCGGATGATGCGGTTGTACTCGATCCAAGCCATACCGGCGACGATCTGGTAGATGGCGGCCTCAGGGACAGTGGAGAGGGCCTTGAAGGGGTTGAGCTCCGAGTAGGCATCAACTCCTCCGAAGTCCTCAACTCCGGGGAAGGTTCCGATGAGTCCGGGCCAGATGAATCCGACAACGGCGAGCTGGGCGATACGGCCGTGGGCGAGCTCAGCCTCACGGAGCCACTCGATGTCGCTCATGAAGTTGCCCTCAACGTAAAGGGGGTTGTTGAAGGAGGCGAAGGGGGCGGTGGAGAAGCCAATGGGGTCGAATCCGACATCTCCGACGAGGGAGCCGTCAAGGGTGTCGGGGCTGGATCCGAAGGGGAGGGCCTTGGTTCCCTCAATGAAGTTGGCGTTGAGGGCGGTGGAGGCCTTGCCGGTCTGGGCAGGGGCGAAAGCGGCGGCAGAGCCAACGAGGAGGGAGAGAGCGGCGAGCTTCATGGTGGATATTAAAAGACGTAATCGAGGATGACGAGAATTTGATATGAGCCAGAGCGAGGAGCTGCCGAGGCGGCGGCCGCCAAGCAAACGCGGGCGTCATGGCCGTGGTGGAGTTGAGGGTGGCTGGCGGGCGGGCTGACGAATGCACACGTGAAGATACATTCAACTTGATGCGGCTATCTACTACCATGTGGGAACTGGTATGTATGTGCGTGTTTTCAGCGACGAATAGAGCGATGCTCGTTCAAGAACGACTTTCTGCAGCGGTCTGGCCTTCTACGGTTCTCTGCCGGAACTGAGATGGGTATATACCCGAGTGTACGGCACAGAGACCCGTCACCCAGCACAACTCGGGTGTTGTCCGAGCAGAGCATTCACAGCATTCAGAGGCCGTCAAAGGGTGCTACCTACCATACGATACCTTTTAGTTAGGTAAGGCAGGTATTCAATACATTATTGTGTGGTAGGTAGAAAAGTTGTTTTTACAGTGTCGACCCCTACCTATTCTATCTTGCATATTCATAAAAATGGTATTGGTATTGCCATTGCAGGTGCTGGTCACCTTGTGTCATAGACATACGAGCTGCAACTGCAAGTAACGTAGTGAAAGAATGCAATGAGGGATCCACAACTTACCAATGATCCCACATAGCTTTAAGATATTGAAGTGATTGCGGGGGTATTGGGGGTGCTGAAACATCTTCATTTTCATCTTCCTCCCGCTCCCGCATTGTGCATTGAATGCCAGTGTGCCGACATTTTGTGTTATGGTTATGTTTGTGTTTGTGGTCATCTTCTATGATTTCACTTCAATATTCCAAGTACCATTTTATCCCTAACAAACTTTGCTGCAAGTAAATGATAATAATTTGATGTTCTCGAGAGACAGCTAAACTTAGAATGATTCTTCTTTGTCTTTGTTGTCCAGACCAGAGCAGTACTGGTGGTACTGAGTCTGAGTACTGATCTTCACCATACTCAATTTTTCTGGTTTTGTTTCATATTCATTCCAGTACATATACATACCAGCACCAGCAAAGTTCTTGTTCTGTTTCTGGTCCTCCACAGAGGTCCTCCATGATGTATTTTGGTACCAGTTTTGTATGACTTGACTGCTGCAGAAGAATCAGCCATGTACTATGTATGTATTATACTGTTACTGTTACTGTTACAATGTCAATGCAGTCTCCCATTATGGCACATGGAGTGAAATATCTGCAATCTGAAACCTAGCCCGAGCAACCGGTTAGGCCTATCTGTAGCTGACACCACTGACTGGGCGGGTATTTCTGTTCATACCTATTCCATGCACATATGTATCATATGTCCAAACCTGGAACCAGTCTCTTACCCCACAAAACGAGAACTAATGGTAGACCTGCGAATGCAAAGGGGCGTCTCGTACCATATTAGTGTTTTTGTCTCTGATACCTCTTGCATACCAGTTCAATGTCAATCCAGCGGCTTGTGATTACCCAAAGAGGCTGAAAAGACACCGTAGGACTGGAAGGTATGGGTATACCACTTACTCAGCTCTTCGCCAGATATGCATATGCATCTTTGCTCAGATACCCTGGCAACGTGGTGTTACCGATGTAACTTACATCCATCGCTATGTATATATATTGCATCCGGCGACGATGGCCTCACGATCTCGCCCCTTGTGAATACTGATCGCAAGGGAGGTGCTTTCGTTATTATGCTTCAACAGTTCCGCCGGGCACTTGGCGTGGCGGTTGTTCGAGGGAATACGAAGCACAAACTTGCCCGGCTGCACTACGTCCGGGCCATATATAGAAAATACCTAGGCCTAGGATACAGTAAACACAATGTATTAAAACTCTAGAATCGATCTCGTTCATACTTGCCTATTCTCGCACTCTCTTGTGAACTGCAAGTGCAAGGGTAGTAGGTACATAAGGTTACCAACCCATAAGCATAAGCAGCTTCCTCGGATATCCCAGGTATTTTTTTAGGCAGTGTAAATTACACCGCCCGATCGTAGCCGTAGTATGTTTTGTGTAGCTAGTCGTGGCGGTTTAATTTACACCGCCAGAACCCTCGCTCAATCATTTATATTCACCGCTAGCTTTCATCGACAAAAAGGGTTTCCATTGTTCCACTTAGAATTTGCGTGATTTAGTGTTTCCATGGTTTTCGAGCTTCGACAGAAGATACTTCGAGTTAACCATCTTTTTTTGAGAAAGTATTAGAACAATGATCGCCAGGCAGAAAGTTGAGAGACATACAATGGTAAATTTGAAAAATCATCGCTCGAAAGAGAAAAAACATTAGAACCTCAGACTTTCCTTCTTTTGTTATTAGTCCTCCATATGTGTTTTGCGGGAATAGTCTAAACTCGACAACCTAGGCGGTGTAATCTTACACCGCCTGACAAGATACGGTACTAAACCAAGATTAATAGGCGGTGTAAATTACACCGCCTAAAAATACCTGGGATATATGAATTGTTTTCAGCAAGAGGTTTTGTGAGTATTCGGAGGCTATCTGCTCTTCAGTGTAATGGACTTTATGTCCACTGTACCATCACTGATAAACAACCAAAATGGTGATACTTAATCGCAATAATATGCTTGTTCTGGGAGTGAACTTTTGACTCTTGGCAACCTAATACAGCTCTCGTTGTCTTCCCAGACTTTGTAGCTAAAAATAGGTTGTTGACATTAAATACCAAAGAAAGCTGACCTCTCACATCACAGTGGACAGTGCTATTGCTATGTATTCACCCTCAGTCGTGCTGAGTGCAATCTCTGTTTGAAGCTTGCTTGCCCATGTGATAGGACTGGGACTGCCAGCGAACATAATGACGAAGCCTGTACCTGTACGAGATAATACCTATTCTGGGCTATCGCGATCGCCATCTTTCCATCCGCCTGCAAAATTGGCATCCACATAGCATTCTAAGCCCCTTGGCGCATCTGGCTTTGTAGATGATACCTTTGTCTTTTGTGTCCAAAAGATAATATCGGTCTATCTTCTTAACAGCTCGTTCGTGAGAAAGCTTTGGATTACTGTTGAATCGTGCGCACTGATGCACTGCCATTGCTATGTCTGGTCTGGTAGTACCTTGAAGGTATACAAGCATGCCAATAAGTGACCGATATTTCCAGTCGGCCTTTCGTGGTAATCAATTCTCATTTTGGATAGAAAAGGATATGATACAGGTGCACCATCTCGGGCGCCCTTAGTCGTGGCAGGATCGAAGTTCAGGGCTTGAATAACTATCAATCAAGAACAGTTGGATAGTAAAGTGAATCCATCACCGTCTGGAAGCCTCGTTATTTCAACGCCAAGATATTCATTCATTGCACCTTCGTCCGTAAAGATGAAATTCTCGGAGCCTTCTTTGAGAGAAGGTTTGAAAGACCGAATTTCATGATGAAGGCAGGCAATATCATGCCTGTTATTGATACCTATGTACACTTCGGTGAGTAAGGCTTATTTGAGGAAATTACTCATCTTCCAAAAACTGTCTTGGCCATATCATGATAATGTGTACTATCCGCTCGGAATAGAGTGAACTGCCAAACTCCGAACACGCCTCAAGTCACGCCGTGTCCCAATTGTCTCACAACCTAGGTAATCCTACTCGTTTCCCCCACCAGCGTGCTGAACTCCTTATCGTAATGCCCCGACTCCGTGGGAGGAAGCTCCACCAAATCCAGGTACTCGTCGAGCAAATCCAACGCCGTGGCATAAATCGCCGCCGCCTCCTTATCATCCTTTTTAGGATTTTTGAGCACCCTCCTCTCGAAGAGGTTCATCTGCTTGAAAAACTTTTTGGCGGCCTTCACGGTGGGGAGGTTGTCAGGAGCCTTCTGCTGATTGATGCGAAAGGCATTTCCGAGGAGGTACATGGTCGTCTTCATATCATTGTACCGAGAGTCGAAAATGTCGGTCTGTCATACCCAGACCGATCATCCCATGGATGATGAATTCAATTCTCTAACAGTCAGACGAAGAGAAACAAGAAACTCGATCGATATGAAAAGGGGACGATTCCAACTCACAGATTTGCAGTCACCATCCTTCTTTGTGCACACTCCATTGATGTCCTTCTTCTTGCCCGGGACAACCACCGTCTTGGTGACGTCGAAAAAGTCCTGTACAAGTATATTATCATTGTCATGGCGAGTGTGATGGAATGGTTCGTTTGAGAGTATGTCATGTGGAACGACGATTGTCAGCAATAATATCAATCAGCAGATTGGCCCTGAAAAGGCTTCGTCGCGTAACGAAGTATCGGCTACAGAACACTCACCTGCACAGTGGGATCAGTGAGATCGCCCTTGATCACGGCGGGAGCCATGAGCAAAAACTCGTGCACGGCCTCCTGCACTCGCCCGTAATACCTCCTCTTGGCGATGGGGATGGTGGTGTACTTTCCCGCGGTGGCACCTCCCGAGGCCGCCGCCGGGAGCGGGGTGGCGGCGAGGAGAGGGAGGGCGGCGGCAGCGGTGGCCGCGGAGGCGAGGAAGTTTCGCCTGGCGAGGGGGGCGTCGACGTCGGAGTTGGACGTCGATGAAAGCTGGGTCGGCGACGGGGCGGACGGCTGGTGCGCCGTGAAGGCGTCGGCGCCGGCCACGGCGGCGAGGAGGAGGGTCAGGGTGATAAGCTTCGTCATGGTGGAACAGTTTGTGAGATGATGTCGTCATGCTGATGCTGATGCGATTTTGTTGCGCAGCGCGGAAGATATCGAGATCATGATAGATGTGACGTCAGCTGGCGTCAGTCTCGAAAACGTATTGATTCCTTCATTGGTGTACGTGGAAGATTTTGGCGCGCTTCACTAAGATTTGCCTGCAACTCCCGATCTGAAGAGTCCACATGTGTCAAAAAGTCCATCGGCGGTGCTCACTCCGCTCATTCATTTTGTTGTTTTATCTCTATTTCAAGTCGATGATGATGACTTCCCGTAGCTCGTTCGTCGCCGCCCTCCTCGTCGCGGCGGCGGCGACCTGCGCGCACGGTTTCCAACCGACAGTAATCGCGCGGTCGCCGACGAAACGGCGTACCAACGGATGTGAACGTCGCCTCGGAGTCGGCAGTCACGAAATGGACCAGGCGTCGTCGTCGTGCGCGGCCGACGATGGTCGCAGGGAACTCCTCAGACGAACCTCCATCGCGACAGCCTCCTTGCTCCTCCCCAGCCTGTTCCACACCGTCGCTCTCGCGGATGATGCCTCTCTCGATGCATCGGAAACCTACACCCGCACCCCCTCTCCGGGAGACAAGTTCCAGTTCGGTTACACCGTCACTCCGCCAACAGCGTTCGTCAAGGGTGGCAAACCTTTGAAGACGCACCTCGACGAGGTCAACTTCTCCCCTCCCGACGTTCGGGGTTATACTTTGGGTGTGACGGTGGATCCAGTCCGTATCGCGCGCATCAGGGATTTCGGAACGCCCGAGGAGGTGGCGGCACGTGTGGTCACCGCAGAAGTGAATCGTGATGGGGTGTTCGACGTCACCTTGGCTAAGGATCCCGTCGAGGTGGATGGAGGGGAGGCCTATGACATTGAGTACATATCGGATGGAAAAAGGGGCACGAAGAGATTTTCGACGAGGATTTACATCAAGGGTGGGTTTCTGTACGTGCTGACGGTACAGAGCAAGGAGGCGGAGTATGATAAGGCGAGGGAAGCAGAGGTGCTAGAGTGTGTGAAGAGCTTCAAGCCATTATGATGGGTTATTATGCACTATGCAACCGCTATGACAGCGTATGTTAGATACAGGTTTGTTCCTCGATTGAAGTTGGTGAAGAGGTTGTGCTGGAGTTCGCGACGAGCTTTGGGTGCTGGGAATGAGGTTGGGCTCCGCGCCAAGCAGTGTCTGGTCATGACAGCTTCTTTAGAGATGTACCGATGCTCTTGCTCATAAAAGTCTTTAACCGGGCGGCACACTCCCTTAACGGCTCGACCTTTCCCGTAGATTTCACCTGCAGACCGTATTTTGTGACTAGCGCGTGGAATAAGGTCGAGAATTTCATGCTCTTGACCATTGACGGTGAGGAGTTTGGATTGATGTTGCGAGATATCTCGTCGGCCAACTTTGCCACCGCATCGTTGGTCAGGGTCGGCTGTCGATTCAAGCATGCCGCGAGGATGGGCATCGAGTCCTCTGTCCATTTCATCCCCGCCCGATTCTGTCCATCCTTGCCATCTCTTCGTTCTGTCGTTGGAAGTACCTGTGCCACAAGCAGGGCGATGGCAGAGGCAGAAAGTGCATCCTTTCCCCTGAGCACGCGCGCCAAAAGCTCGCACTGGAAACGAGTGGGTGCAAACATCGCTTCGTGCTCCGGCGTGGCCGATGCAATGCACCGACTCAATACCAACGTGGGCACTACCACAGACGCAACACATTCCATGGGGCGTAGGCGTGCCAGTGACGTAAGGAGGGAAGCCAGCGTCCTCGACGCGGGCTTACCCTTGCTGCTACCGATTTTCGCGCCCTCGGCCCCTTGGCCACCAGCCGCGACTGCCCTGGCGATGGGATTCATCTCCATCATCAGCGGGAGCACGAACGACTGCAGAAATGCCTTCGCCCTGAGCGCACCAGTGGCATCCGTTAGGAACGCCTTCACCAGCGAGGAGACCATGGCATCGTTCAGTGGATATCGGTCTACAGTGGCGCCTTCTGAGTTATCTTTTGGCGCAGTTGCCTCCACGCCAACATCAGCCCTGCCCGTGAGGACATCTCCGCAACGAGATATTCCGGCGGCGCCGTCTATATCCCCATATCTCCTGAGCAAATCAATTATCTCATCAACTGTTTGCTGCACGACCTCACTCGACGCTGTGTCGCTTGCCGACATGTCCATCAAGGCAAGTCTCAACTCGTGCGTCTCTTGGTCAAGTTTGTCGTACGGCGAGGCCGGCTGAGCCGGTGTCGGTGACGGATGGATGCTAGCAGCAGGTGTATCTTTCGTAGGAGATGTGAGAGCGAGAGCAGTGTCTGTGATCTCCAGCTTGCCTCGATTGCCCCCACCAAATTGGTTGTCCTCATGTGCGATACCATCAGACTTTGCAAGCCTCGCATCGAAGACCTCATCGCTTTCATTAGAGGACACCGAAATGTCATCCAGACTCGTGACTTTTGGTCGGATAATCACGAACATATCGTCAGATCCCTCCTCGATTTCTCCAGTCGATGTAGACGAAGGTGATTTCCGGGAAGACTCCTCGTTCACGTTGGCATCTCCGACCCCCTCGTTGTTGGTCTTTTGGGAGAGATCCTTGGCGTAGTGCGACTGCTGTAATTCACCGGCGGGATTCGGTTCCGCCCAATGCCTCGCCCTGAAGCGAGTCAACCACTGCCACCGTTGTGGATATTTCTCTTCCATGACTGATCTAACTCTAGGGCAACAATTCGGTTGTCTCTCATGGTTATCCTTCTTGTGCTGAGTTCGCTTCGGCTGCAACAAATGTTCATATTTCATCCGTCTGCTGGACCCATTCTTGTTTGATGAATGTTGTCTCTTTTTTGCGTCCGCCGGACGAGGGGGGCAGCGCCTAGCCCTCTCACGTCTGTCAATGTCAACGATGGAATCGATGATTCGCAACGCCGTATCGACAACGGAGGCGCTGGCGAGGCCGCCGTGCAGTTGTTGTGCAGGCTTTCCGCTTTTGATGTCGTCCACGCAGGTCATATCTGCGTCCAATTCCATAGCGAGCAGCTCATCTCGAATAGCATCGCAAGCCATCTCGAACGCGAGGCAAAGTATCTCCTCCTCGAGCCTGAAAGAAGCATCGTCGACCCCGAAGAATTTTATCAGCTCGCTCTCGAGAAAAGCTTCGTCTTCGCCCAGCCGTTTCGTCCGGGAGTAGCGCTGGCGAATCACCCTTTCCACGAACCTCAGGATGGAATGAAGATTGTTATTGGGAGACGTCCTCGCCCTCTTGCGAGGTCTCCGAACCGTCGACGAGCTCGACTCGTCGTCGACGCGACGGCATCCGCACTCTTCGGCCAAGGCCGAGAAGAGCGATCCCATCTCCCCCGCCGGCACCCTGGCCGCCTCGCCGTCCCGAATGCGCGAGGTGATCCTACCCACGCGATCGTCGTGCCCGCGGACGTCCGCGCCTGCGGATTTCGGCCTCGGCGACGACGTCCGGGCGGACGACGAGAGGAGATGCGACAGGGCGCCCCGTCGTTCGAGGCAACGTTTCATCGGCGAACGATGGATCGGTCTGGCGTCCATCGCGTGGGTGACGGGAGCGACGCCGCTCGCGTCGCAGATCGCTCCCCGTGATGCTAGTCGGCGATATGCCGACCCATCCTCGCCAAACCGAGCTGCGTCGGTCGTCGATCGGCCAACAGGTAGGTGCCAACAGCCAACAGTCACCGACGACGACGAGACGGCCGGCTAGCGGCTAGCGGCGGCGGCGGCGGCGCGGCACGGTGGCGGGGACGGAAGAAAGCAACTTCTTCCGACGTGAAGACATTTCGCGTTAGCCCTCTTTTTCAACAACAACTTGTTGATTTATTGGCTACGATATATATATCTATGCCCCCTATTTGTGGCTTGTGTCGCAACCGCCACCGCCACCGTCCAAATCTGTGTCGACAACGACGCCGACGATCGACGCCAATCGAGGACGACGACGAACGACGACGCCCCGGCCGCCCCTGCCCTCTCTCCTCCCACCCCCCTATTCCCTGGACACCCCTCCCCGCCCCCCGATCTCAAGTAGCTCGTCGCTGTTTTTGCGTTTCTGTATCGCGAAGTGGCAGCGCCCATTCAACGCACGTTTTGGATCCTGGACGCCGCCTCTCCTCTGTCCGTTGGTGTCCACTGCTATTTTGCGCATTTGAAGCCGTCGACGAAACGAAACGAAGCGAGCGCAATATGTTATTCTTTTCCTTCTTCAAGACCCTCGTGGGCAAGGAAATAGCCGTGGAGCTCAAGAACGACGTCGTCCTCACCGGCACGCTCCACAGCGTCGACCAATACCTGAACATCAAATTGACGTCCGTGAACGTGGTCAACAGGGAGAGATATCCGCAGCTGACGGCGCTCAAAAATTGCTTCATCAGGGGGAGCGTGGTGCGATACGTGCAGATCAATCCGGGGGACGTGGATACGGAGTTGCTGCAGGATGCGACCAGGAAGGCGAACATGCCGGCCGTTGGGGGGGAGAAGTGATGGGGGGATGGAGGATAGAATGTGAATGGAATGGGACAAACGAACTTGTCCATTCCTGCGGTGGCGGCTTGGACGCACGGCAGCAAAGTTGAGCGGTGCTCGTCACTTGAGCGTTGCTGTAGTTTTAGTCGAAATGATGAGGGACTGTAAGAGACAGGGTGAAACAAGTCATCTTGTTCATTCTAGTGGGAGTGATGGCGTTATCTCCGCTAGGCTCTACGCGCACCATTCATACTATTAATTGAAATACTTCTCCATAAAAAAGAAGCAAATCCTCATTAATGGATAACATTTTCAGCTTTGGTTCGCCGTTAGATGGACAGTCCACGGGGGGAGGGGGGCGATGATAATTTGAAGACCAGAAAAGCATGTGTCAAAAGATACCTGTCTGTAATACTAGGCAGACCTGAAATACTAGCATAATTGACAGGCTGGTCTGTAAGTTGTTGTGGGGATAAGATGATGTTCTCGGTGGCAGCGTCATCTTCCTTGTACTGCAAGATTCTCATAGTTTATCATCTCAGTCAGAACAATCAGACTATTAATTACATGTTTTTCCTGCGCACGTCTCCTGACATTGCTTCTGCTGCCCAAGGTTGCATATCTCCATCCGCAATCTCAAACGAAATCGCTCTTCAATCCGCCCAACAACGCATCCCACGTGTCCCCCTGTCCCTCCCTTCCGGATTTGTAACTCGTGGCATCCGTCTGGCGGAGGATATTGGACAATCCCACATTATTGACGGGCTTCGCAGTGTTCAACTCGTAGCACTCGAAAGTTGCATCGAAGGCGGCCTCGCTCTCCAAGCAGGCCACGCAAATCCCCGCCACATCCGCACGAGTCAGCCTCCCGCTCTTGTCGTCGCCCTGGTTTATTTCTAAGTAGGCGGGTCCCAAAGGAGGGCCGGTGGTCAGTCCCCCCGGTCTCACGACGGTATACCCCAGGCCCTTCGCCATCAGGGACTCGTCGCGGTACATATCCCTCACGGCATCCTCCCCCTGGATCTTGGCTTCCATGATGCCCCCGCCGACCAAATTCAGGAGTTTGTAAACGGCAGAGTCCGGTCGAGTCACCGCGCCGGATGATACTATGATCAGCCTGGGGATGTTCCTCTGGATGCAACACTGAGCAGCATTGATCACTCCCTGGCGATCCACAGCGTAGGCATCATTCCCGGCCGTCTTTCCCTTGGCAGATGCAGATGCCGCAAAAATTATGGCACCGATGTCTTTGCTACCGACCTGATCCACGAAGGATAATAGGCTATCCAACTGAACTACGTCCACCTGACCCTGCCGCAGGTTTGGGTTGGACGGAAGCAATCGCGAGGGTTCATCGCCCGAATCGAAGTTGAATGATCCGGATCGAGACGTGGCCACGCATCGTCGCCCAGATTCCAAGAGCTGTCGGAGTCATGTAGGTATGCGAGACGAGCCAAACAGTTGTCAAACGCGAATTAAGGCCACGACAAACGAGAGGTACACCGCACGATGCCGTTTCTTCGTTGCTTACCGCCGACACGCACTCTCGGCCCGTCCCCCCGTTCGCCCCGAGGACCACCACGGATTTGCCCCTGGGAACGATGCGCGACGACGCCCTCGCGACGACCTCGGTGCCATCCTCCGCATTCGCGCTCGTCTGCGTCGCCGCGGAAACGATGGCGGAGGTGGCGACGACCTGCGAGGCGATCCAACCGCGGCGGTCGAGGAGGAAGTCGTCGTCGCCGTTTGCCGCGGCGTCGCCGTCGCCCGAAGAGGGCGAAGAGGGGGGCAGCGCCGAGCAACTCGGGCGCGCGGCGCGGCTGCGTCCGACGACGCGGGTCGCCCCGAAGCCGGACGCCGCCGCGAGGAGGGCGAGCGCGACGATGCCGCCGAGCCGCAGCCTGGCGACGCTCAAGGACGACGAGAACCTCATGTTCGTTGGTCAACAACTGTCAAAACATGATTATTACTAAGGAATTTATAAGGGGTTTTATGTTTTTGGTATGAATTATATGTAGTGCGTATTATGTAAAACAAATTGAAAATCGTTGAAAGTGATATCCCTTTCTTTGTTCCCTACCTTGAGTGATTCCGTAGCTTTCCATCTTGGAGTCATTTGCATTTGCCCCGCCGCCCGACCTCGCCCATCGCCCATTACGCGACCTCTAGAGACACGACGGCGGCGGTCGGCGGTCGAAGATCCGACGATGACGATGCTTCGACCGTCGTTGGCGCGCGACGCCCCGCACGCGTTCGTGCCGTCCACTCCGCATCTGCGACCGGCCTCGAGGAGGCGCGTCGCGTCGGATCGACGTCGACGCGGTCGACAACCCCCTGGTGCGGCTCCTCCTGCGAAAATCTTCGCCCGGATTATCGACGCCCGCGACGACGACGACCCCGTCGCTGGGCCCCGCACAGCTCGCGGCGTCGCTGTCGACCGTCGTCCTCGCGGCGACGCTCCTCCGCGCGCTGGGCCTACGGGCCCAGTCCTCGCGGATGCTCGCCGCGGCGGCGCGGATGTCCGGACAGCTCGCGATCGTGGGCGTTTTCGTCCTCACTCCCCTGTTTGCATTCGCTTCCGCGTCGCCGTGGAAGATCGCCGCGTGGGTGACGTTCGTGGCGGCCATCGCGTCGAGGGAGGCCGCGTCCCGATCGAAGTACTCGTACCGTGGCCAGGTGGTCGATTGCTTCGCGGCCGTGTTCGGGGGCGTCGGCCTCACGCTGGCGCACCTGGTCGCCTTCGTGCTGCCGCGCGGATCATCGCGCGCCGATGCCAATCCGGGCGCGCGGACGGTGATACCGCTAGCGGGCATGCTGTTCGGGAACGCGCTGTCGGCGACCACCCTGGGCATGTCCGCGCTGCAGCGAAACTTCCTCGAGGGGGGCAATAGGGGACGCGTCGAGCTGAGGCTATCGCGTGGCGCGACGGTGTGGGAGGCGGCGCTGCCGGCGGTGAGGGAGGCGGTCGAGGCGGCGTTGATGCCCACCATCAACGCGATGGCGTCGACGGTGAGCTAGCAATTGTTACGATTGTTGTTGATGGGCGCTNTTGATGCCCACCATCAACGCGATGGCGTCGACGGTGAGCTAGCAATTGTTACGATTGTTGTTGATGGGCGCTTGTTTTGTTCCATGATACCTCAACACGATCTGCCATGATCTGACAATTATTCCCTGCTGTTATGTATGTTATCCAGGGACTCATTTTTATGCCCGGTACGTTGCTCTGATGAAGCTCATGAATGTGGTCTTGCTTTCCGACATTGATAACATTGCCGATCTCACTACTCTTGCCATGAACTAATCCATGAAAGGAATGATGACGGGCCAAATACTCGGAGGCCAATCTCCGTCTGCGGCAGCTGCCTACCAGATAATGATTTACTTTGCCATCGCCGCATCGTCGTGTTCGACTGCTATGCTCCTTTCCTGTATCGTCGCGGCTCGGATGTTCGACTTGCGTCGACAGGCACTTGCTCCCTGGAGATCGATTCCTGGGTTGAGATATTCAAATAATCTCGAGAGCAATGGCAACGAGCAATCAGACAATCAACCGCAAAAGCAGCCTAAACTTCAATATATGGTCAAGCCCGACCCCTCTGTTGACGACAATAAGCAGCCACTTCTCCGAGTACAGCAACTAAAAGTTGAATCGACTGGATTGCATGTTCCATCGTTGCACGTGTACGCTGGGGACCGCATCGGGATCAGGGGGAGGTCGGGCATAGGAAAGTCGCAATTGCTGCGCTCCCTCGCGAGGCTCGACCCACCGTCGACCCCTCTCTCGATCGATACCGATGACGACGTCTCGTTGAATGGTGAATCGTGGGCTGAAATTTCGCCAGCAGAGTGGAGATCACGGGTCGTGTGGGTATCTCAGGATAGACCGACGTTATCCGGTACACCGAGGGATTTCTACGCGCAGATCCTGAACTATCGCTCGCATCGACTTTCCAAGGAACACAACGATGAGAGCAGAGAACGATTGCGACATAAACCCATGGACATAGCACTGGATTGGGACATCGAGGCCAAAACGTGGGATCAATCCTGGGACGAGATTTCGGGCGGAGAGGCCCAACGCCTGTCGTTGGCAATTGCTCTGGCTCTCGACCCTGACGTTTTGATGCTGGACGAGCCAACGTCATCATGCGATAAAGCTGGGGCGTTGAAAATAGAGCAGACTTTGGTCGAAAGGAATGCCACTGTTCTGATGGTTAGCCATAGCGATGAGCAGCTGGAACGGTTCTGTACCAGTACGATTGAGCTGTCCGAGTAGTGCATGCATGTAACATGTGCTGCGAGGCAACGTCAACGCCATACTGAAACCCAGACTGAGATCGATCACATTCACGAGCGAAGTAAGCATGTTCTCCACTGTGTGCCATTGTGATCCAATTATGGCACAACAGGATGGATGGTCCCGATCCACTTCTCTGGGTGAACGACCAAAAAGATACTTAGCAAACTCATTGGTCACACAAAGCTAAAACTGTTATGGCGATCGCAACGATCTCGTTCACAAAAGAGTATGGTATGGCACGGTGCAGTTCACAACATAGCTGGAGTCCGGTCACGTTCACGAGCGAAGTAAATCGTAACCTGAACACATTTTATTGAATCCTTTGCCCCCGACCCCGCGACGGGTGGTTCCAATCCTCTCATTATGGTGAGTGACCGAAAAAAGCGATAGCATGGGTCACAAGAAGTGAAAACTGCTGTGGCGATCAGATTGATCGGAAGTGGGACCCCTGTACATCGTATCCGCAGAAGTGGATTGAGAGACAGAAGCCTGTATGGAGGGTAACGTTGTGTTGTGCAAGGCTACACCATCTCAACCAGTCACGATGGATGGAGCACGGAACGAGATGGTAAATACCATGGCCATCTGCGGAGGATGCTACCATATGATGAGTGCCAAATTTCCTCGGCACCGTAGCAGAGTTTCCCTGTGGTGGGGACGGTTCAGCACGATACTCAGTATCGATGGAGAGAAGGAATGGATGACAACCCCTTTTTGTGTGACCAACAAATAATTATGAATTGGCTCACGAATGATACGGATGGGTATCGCACCGCGTACCATAGATGCACTCAGCTGGACTGAGTGCAGCAAATAGTGAAAGAGATACCCCTCGCGTCCCTTTAAGTTACAACCACCAGCCATGAAACCACAAAAAGCGATGATCGACGATTCATTCACTCTGTGGGCTTCTGTGGGTGTATTGT
>JALLBE010000063.1:0-33541 GCA_036939795.1 Thalassiosira mediterranea
GCTATCCCAGGCCCTCCATTGTTGCCATGGGTATGTGTGGCAACAATGATGAGCTAGAACTCACCTCTCTTACGTCTTCTATCTTACAAGTTTTTCATGTTATCATTAGTTTGATACATTTGAACTGATGCAAATTTTTTTTTATTCACTTCGCCCTAATCATTTAGTTTGATACATTTGAACTGATGCAAATTTTTTCATTCATTTCGTCCTAATTATTTTTCGCATTCAGATGGAATTTGTTGTTTTGATATTAACTTTCCTGCTTGATTGACAAGTTCCTTCTATGACTTTGTCATAGTCAACAACCAGGCAACCCTGGGACACCAACAGTCATACTCTGTGGACTTGTCACTTTGTGAATAGACATCATTTTTTTGTTAAGACACTATGAAGGCCCATTTTTTGTCACTTTGCATCTCCTTAGCTTGTATCATGATGTTTGGACGCAGATAACAAATGGCATGACTGCAAAGCCAAAGACCTCCTCATCCACATGATCTACCAAATTCCCTCTCAAACAGGCTCTGGAAGACTGGGGCCTGTGCGGGGCTATATAAAAGTTGACAGTGCGACTGAAAAAATATATTTTTCTTGTGCACGACAACACAAAAATGAGCTAAATGTATCACCACACAATGGCAATGTTGTGGCAACTCCAGAGTTGGGACTACGTGGCAGCCCTGGACATTGACATTGGCTACGATACCTTCTGATGATATTGGCACTGCAAGCACACCCAATGATGATGCACCCAACGATGACCTCCTACCTAATTAATGTTAGATAGAATGCTATGTAAAATAAGATTAACTTTTAGTGTCACACCATCTCCCACCACCACCACCCCAATTGTTCAGACTATTCAACACAATTTGGCTACTTAGAGATGGGGGAGAGGGATCATAACACTGTTGTCAGTGAATTGGGTTGTCTTGATCAACACATTGACGGCGTTGACCAAAGCAATTCACTGGAAAAAGCTAGCTAAATTATCAACCACAGCCACAGAGCCACTGCCGCCCCGAGACCCCACCAAGCTGGCCTTATGACCTTGATATTATGATATCGGCTGGGCACATCCCCAAAATCAACGCAATTCACTGCACCAGGATACAGGGCTGCTATACTGTAGCCCGGCTACCATGACACTGGACACCAGTACTTCATCCTAAGCCGAAGGCCTTTAAGTAAATAAGTGACTGTGCCCACTCCTTGTCGATGCCAAGGGGCTTGGAGATCTCGGTCGACAGTACCACAGGGGCACCAACCAAAAAAGCTACAGGAGATGCCTTTTTTCTTATGTGAGACCATTTTAGACACTCGTTTACTGTAACTTTTACCTCGTCCATCCTACATAGACGTATCGTACATTCCATCGAATTTCCATGTTACGAGAGGGTAATTTTATACTAATTTCTGCCAAATAATTATCTCCAAGGCAAGGCATTTTGGTTGATTGTTGTGTAAAACGCTCGTTTACGTCGTATTTTGTCCTGTTTATCTACTTTCAGCCAAATTTTGCTCCCAAACTGCAAGGTCGGGAGAAATCGGACGACCATGGCGGCCGTTGCTCGGAAAAATATGATCGAGCTTGTCGGCTCCGCGGCGGCCGCCACCTCGTAGGCATCAATGATCCGACGCGCCGAATGGCCGTCGGACCACTTTGAGACCGCCTGACGGGCTCGGCGTGGTCGTGGGACGGCGTGCGGCGGCGGTCTACCTAGGTCTTGCCAGGTGGCCGCGCCGATCGACGTCGTCTTCGCGCCTACCAAAGCGAAAGCCGGCGGCCTTCGCGGCCGCCTCCTCCGCTGCCGGGTAGCCGAATCGACGTCATATGGTCTGAACTAACGGACTGTGGCCCGGGGCGGCTATAATTTATTATTATATAGGGTCTCTATCTAACTAACTACTGGTATAAATTTAGAGCTGGCAGCGTCGCGAGCGCATTGATCGACGGCCATTTCGATGGCCGTAGATCGCTGCGCTCGCGACGCCGGCGCCATCGGGTGACAGCCACACCCCATGGCTTTCCCACATACCCTTGGCCGTGGCTGCCAAGGCTCTGGCTGCGACGATAGACGGCGCGACGATGGGGAGGGCTGTCATCTGCGAGGCGATCATCGTTGCTCTTGTTGTTTGTGCGTTGTGTGTCGTGTGCGCTCGTGTGTCAAAAGAACGCATTCATTGCACGCACAAAATTGGGTTTGTGCTTCGGAGTTTCGATAGATAAAGTAGATAAAAGACTATCCACCCGAGAGCACAAATTGCATCAGATGGCTTGCCTTTGCTTTGCACACCTCCAGGGGGGCGAGTATGCACCCTCTGGGAGAAGTCGAAATAGATCCTTAATCCTCAGCTCGAGTAGATTAAGGATGTGTTTCGACTTTGTATTCAAAGTGTGTTTTGGATGCTCGGGAGGTGTGCAACTGAAGTAGGTGTTTTGGACCGATTTATCTAGTAAAACATCTAGATAAAAGCGCGCGAAATCGTACGAAAAAAAGTGTCCACGTTACTAGGTGACGAGTTTCGCACAAGAAAAAAAGGCATCAGGAAGAAGGATGTGAAGAAGATTTCTGTGGGAATCATTGTGGCAACCAGTTAACGCAAAAAATGAGCACAGGTACGATATTTTTGTCACAAGACGCGCACAAACACAACGAACAGCAGATTGACGATTGACAACCATTGCGACGATCTGCTCCATATTGAGAATGCTTCTGCTGATGCCTCCCACGCATGGAATCAACCCCTCTACAGATCTCTTATTCTTATCGAAGACGTCCCCTGCTCGGTTGTCCAAGGAGGAAGAGGAGATCTAAATTTTGACTGGTATTTTTTTGCTTCCCGAGAACGAGAACAGGCATCCTCCGCCGCGCTATCACTATCAACAATTTGCAGGTTGATTGAAGGGGAGGATTTGGCGCCAGCCTCTTTGAGCCAAGCGGACTAGCATGCTGGAAACTTGGCACAACCTACATCTAGAACAAAGATAGGTACCTCTAGCGCTGCCTCTATCGTAGTGCCAATGTACCTCTGAAATTTTTGTATTGTATCTCTATGGAGGCCAAGTGAATCCTTTCACGGGTATCGTAGAACTTATCTCGGGCCCTGATTCGGGCCCGTTTCGGGACATTTTTCATTGCTGCCTTTTACCGCTTCACTTTTACTTCCCAAGTTTCACAAGTTCCTTTGTAACATGCTACTGCATTTATTCGCTGATTTATCGCTGATTTCCATAGGCCCATCGTCCGCCGCACATCGGACGAGGCACCGTCGCCCCACCTCCCCATATTCTTCTTCAATATCTCGTCAAGATGGTGAGACCCTTGCTACGCTTCCTCTCGCACCGCGCCGCCCCTTGAGGCGTTGCCGCTGTTGCGAGACGACTCCTTGGTGCCGTCGTGGCCATGGCTGCGGCAATGGTCATCGCCTTCGCGGCGCCGGCGCGTGCACCCGTGTCGCGACGCCTCCCGAGTCGTCGTGCGGGGCCATGGCACGGCTACCTGTGCGGCTTTGGCCGTGGCCGTCGCGACGACACCAGCGCCTACGCTATCTCCCTTTGAATCTTTCTATGCGACGTTGTATATCTCATGTGTCGGTGTTGCTATCCCTTCCTAATAGGCGTTCGTCAAGGTCCAGCACACCAAGGCTTACCACAAGCGCTACCAGGTGAAGTACCGTCGTCGCCGTGAGGGCAAGACGGACTACCGCCAGCGCAAGCGCCTGTGCTGCCAGGCCAAGAACAAGTACCAGAGCCCCAAGTACCGCTTCATCGTGCGTTTCACCAACAAGCAGGTGATCTGCCAGATCGCGTACTCGCTCATCGACGGCGACCGCATCCTCACCTCGGCCAGCTCCACCGAGCTTCCCCGTTACGGACTTGAGGTCGGACTTAAGAACTACGCCGCCGCCTACTGCACTGGACTTCTCTGCGCCCGCCGTCTCCTCCAGAAGGTTGGCCTCGATGATGTCTATGAGGGCAATGACGAGATCGACGGAAACGTGGTCTCCACCCAGGTAGGAAAGACCACCTACTACGTCGACGAGGTCGATGAGGACAAGCGCCCCTTCCGCGCCCTCCTCGATGTCGGCTGCAAGACCACCTCCACCGGCTGCCGTATCTTCGGTGCCCTCAAGGGTGCCGCTGATGGTGGACTTGACATCCCCCACAGTGAGAAGCGTTTCCCTGGATACGACCGTGACTCCAAGGAGTACGATGCCGACATGCACCGTGAGCGTATCTTCGGAGGACACGTTGGAGAGTACATGGAGTACCTCGAGGAGGAGGATAACACCAAGTACCAGCAGCAGTTCGCCGCCTACATCGAGAACGATATCGAGGCCGATGGCCTTGAGGAGCTCTACGAGGGTGTCCACGAGAAGATCCGCGAGGATCCCTCGCCTTCCGAGAAGAAGGACTTCACCCCCGACAAGAGCTTCAAGCGTAAGGCGAAGAAGACCATCGAGCAGAGGAAGGCTGATGTCCAGGCTAAGAAGGACGCCAAGATCGCCGAGCTCGAGGAGGAGGACGACGAGTAAACAGTAGCGTTTGAGAAGTGTAAAGCTGTCTTAAGAGCGTGAATTGTACATTACCACCGTCAGTTTCTCTCTGAAATAACATGCAGCGCCATTTGTTAGTAGGCACAGGTAGGCACGGCATTAGTACGTAATGGTTAGAGTGCCATATCGTACTTCATGTTAGGGAACGCGTGACTTTTGAATCACTTCACTCCTGCCCGCAACCTCGGTGTGAACAGGTCCATTGTGGCTTCACCAGCACTCACCACTCACGCAGTGTTGTTGGTAGCTGGTACGTAGGTACAGGAGCTATGATGTATCGCACAGGAGGAAGTCGGTCGTTCGTCATGTCAATTTGATCTCTGCCACGTCGTAAATATTGAGGATGCCGCAAGATGCCGTTGCAATTTACAATATCCTAAATACCTACTTCCTCGCCGTGAGCAGAAAGAAGCACTGCATGATGCCAAAGATCTCGGCATCATTGATTGCATCAGCAAACAAGAGCGCAAGAGGAGTGAGGTGTGAGGTATGAAGGATGGCCGGGGGGACGTCGCCTTTTGGGCTGTATGGTAGTTTGGCTGTGGATATTATTTGTTTGCCCCACGCTCACGCAACCCGCCCAACGAAAACGCTCTGTTCTCCGCTCCCTTGCTCCTCATTCAAGCACGAAGCTTGGGCAAATTGGATTCGGTTGGTGGGATCTTGATTGAATTAGTACTACTGAATGTTCATAATCCATTAGGGTATTTATTTATTTACTTTGAATCATGCTTTGAATAATGAAATTATGGATGTAATCAAATGTAATGGTAAATAAAATTATGGAAATTCACTTTTACACAGACCATCAACTCACGGCTTCCCAACTTCTCACATCTCACACCACAACCAGTTCTGCCCAGTTCTGCCACTTTCACTCTTTCAACCCGCCCCATCCGCCGCAATCCCAACCCTGCCGGCCCCCAGCCCTGCTTTGCCCCCACCGCCACCGCCGCGTACCATCTCTTTCGTGTAGCCGGTGTTGCCCCTGTTCGCACGCCGCGCCGCCGCCCCCAGTCGGCCAGGACAGGATTCGCCTCGTAGCTCGCAGTTGGTAGTTGGTTGCAGTGTTCTCATCTGTCGCTGCTACTTACTGCCCTCCTGCTACACCGACTGGAGACATCACCAGTTCGTCATTCTCGACCGAAATTCTCTCAATCGTTGCATCAGTACACAAAATCATGAGACGTCGCGCCGCCCCCTCCTCGATGTGCACTCGACGGACCGTCCTCGCGGCCATTCTCGTCGTGCTCGGCTGCTCCGTCTGCACGGTCATCGCGCAAGGCGACCTATTGGCCTCCCCCTCATCCCCCCTTTGGTCCAAGCTCGTGGACGCCTGCGACGTTTTCGCTCCATTCTGCGCGATAATATGCTTCCTCGCTCCCATTCCCACGATGAAACAGATTAGTCGGGACAAGACCGTGGGGAAATTGCCCCTCCTTCCGTACACGAGCATGTTCACGCAGAGCTTCGTTTGGATGCTGTACGGGATATTGAAGAAGATGCCAAACGTTTGGGCGTCTAATGCCGTTGGAGTGGTTTTGGGGACATATTACTTCGTGACTTTCGTGCGGCACTGCGGACCGGCGGCGACCAATTTGCCGGGGAATGTGAGCCAACACATGAGAGGAGCGGGATCAATCATGTTATTCAACGCAGGCTTGGCGGTCAGTGGCGTTGCAAACTCCAGTGATATGATCGGCAAACAAGGGGTGCTGTTTGTAAGTGCTGCAGAGATTTTGTTTCATATTCTTTGTCTCGTCGTCACTTTTCTCATGTACCTACAAAATTCCGGGCTATGCTGGGTAGTGTGTCATCATGTTTGCCAGTCCTCTGGCAGCCCTGAAACATGTGATCGAGTCGAAGTCTGCGGCGTCAATACCGTTGCCATTTACAGTGGCCAGTTTCATCAACTGCGCGGCGTGGTCGGTCATGGGAATTTGGAAGCACGGGGATTTCAACATTTATTTTCCTAACTTGATGGGTTTGAGTTGCGCGGTGACTCAGCTGCTGTTGAAAGGATACTATGGGAATAGAGTGAATGGTACGAAGGAGGACCTTCCCAAGTAGACGCTAACGGCCGTGCAGATGGCGGCAATGGATGTGGACAACAAATCCTTTTCACTGATTTGTATGCCTTGAGAGGGGCACAACTTCAGGGCAGATTTGTGGCAAAGGATGGTGCAGGAATCCACGATTTTCATTGTATTGCTCGCATTCCTGAGCAAATTGGTGGGCCTTCGGTTAAATGCCTTGAATTAGTAGTGTTTATGATATAATGTCGTCAGAGCCTCCTGTCAGAATGGGGGACCAGATTCTACATGGACACGACATGGGTGGAATTCACAATCATCCGAGCTGAACAGCCAAGCGTCCATGGACAGAGTGAAGGCATGTAGGCATAGCTTTCCATCATTCAGTGTGGCCATTGCAGAATCCACTGCTCGAACATCATCTACCGCACAGTGCATATCATCTCCTACGATTGGATGTCCAATAGATACCATGTGCAATCTGAGCTGATGACCTCTTCCAGTATGTGGGGTAAGATTCACTCGAGTGACATCGCACCCCGTCTCGAATGACGCCGGATCCGTTTTGTACGATGTGAGTGCATCTCTGCATGTCCCAGGAACGAATTGTGATATGTCTCCGGGGCGGATCAAAGCCATCGTTTCGTTGCCGGAAATATCACATGCCCATTCGTTATGGTCATCTACCCACACTTGACCGATGGCATGATCAATGATGCCCTCAGCTGGAGCATGTTCGTCGCCCAATGCTCCTTTTACCAATGCGACATACCGCTTGTGTACACCATCTAGTTCGTCCCAACTTTCAGTAGCTTGATCTAAATCACCAGCAGAGCTGTATCGACTCTTTCTTTCAAACATCATATTTGCGGCACGCAATGCATATGGAGTCAGTGCAATGCACACAATGCCGGAGGTGTCTATATCCAGCCTGTGAACAGGCCGTGGCTGGAACAGTTCCTTTTTGGTATCCAGCTTTTCTCTCCGCTTCTTCCATTTCTTTTGCAGCCTAGGGTTTCGAGACAACGATCGAAGCATACGATCCCACCATTTGTTTTCATCTTCCAGGGCTTTCTCGATCCTTCGTTGCCCATCTGGATGGTTGTACAACCATTTCTTAACACTATCTGATAAGCAAGGGTATTCCGGGGAATCCGGGTTTTCCACCTGCTGCTTTGTTGGGAGGGTAGACCAGCCACCAGGTTTATTCACAAAGATAAGCCCCGACAGGGTGGGCAGCTCAGTACCATCGCCACCATTTGGCATCATAATATCTGCAACAGTGGATTTAGATGCATCAGATACAGATGGTTCCAAGATAGTCCAGCTCTCAGCGTTGCCCTTTCCCAACGAGGTATTGTGCGACTGCGATGGATCATCACATCGTGAATTCACCAGCCTTTGCACTAGTTCTTGTTTATTCCCAGACACTTTTGCCCCATTTTGGCGTAGGAGATCCTTCAACTCTTTGATTGTCAGGTGATCATATGATTCAAATACGTCACGCTTTCCGCTGTTTGCGTCTTTCGACAGCTGTCCAGACGACTGTGAGCTATCCCCAATGCTCATCTGCTCTTCCAATCGATCTACGAGCTCCCGTTTGTTCCCCGACACCTTGCAGCCACGCTGGCGCAACAAATCTCGCAGCTGTTTGACCGTCAGCGTTTTGTACGCCTGCGACACCAGACTATGTGAATCGATGCCATGTTCAGGTAGCTTAGGTGTATCGAGAAAAAATTCCCCGTCATTGGCTGACAATGGGAGAGACGAGCGGAATAGCCTGTGCTTCGACTCAGGTCGAGCGGAAGATATAGACTGTGGAATACATTCCAAGAACCCCTCACACCAAAATTCCGGCAACCCAAAGGGCAACATCAAGCAGCCTAAAAACCAACAACTTGAGAAGTATCCGACGGACCACATCATGTCCTTCAATCCATCACACCCATTCAGATATGCCACCGTGTGTCCAACCAAGGTCCCGACAGTCTAGGAATATTAAGAGTGCCCCGCGGGGGCTCGATCCGACACTCCTCGCCATTCAGCCTCTGCTGTACCTTCCCAAGAGCTGCGCGCGAACTGCGAGTTGAGAGCTTGCTAGCCGGGGTTGAAGCGCAGCGGAATGATGAGTGGACAATAGGAGCATTGTGCATCGTGGGCCGTGGGATCTTGCGTCGAGCGAGACCAGCAGACCAGCAGAGACAAGAGACAAACAAAGGTCGAGTCTCTCGGAGGGATGCATTGACGCACCAGACGCACTTGATGTCTTGCTTGATGGAGCGCTCTACACCAGATCTACACTGCTTCGATTTTCGATTCCGGCGGCGACCGCTCGTTCGATGCGATTATCTGCCAATTGATCCACATGTTATGTGACAGTGGAATTAGTACATCGTTCTTTATGTCCGGAGTTTTGTTCACCCCGCCATTTTTATGATTTCTATCAAGACACATGTACACACTATCACTCCTCAGTGTCTCGTCGCACATTATTACTGGATTATAGCCGCTGGCAATTTTGGGAAAAGATGGTGTGGTACGACCGACTTCCCCCAAACCAAGGCATGCAACTTTTGTATGTATGTACGCGCTTCGCTCGCCGAGAGACGAGAGAGAGGACCTTGAGCTTCGGCAAGGACGCGACGGAGGACGGGACGCCACACGCCACCGAGGCGCAAAACAGCAACGTAAGAAACATCGACGACGACGTTGTTGACATGTTGTTGAGGAGAGCGAGAGTGGGGCGACGGTAACTGACGGCATTGGTGGCGTCGGCGTTCCATACAAAATCTAAATCTCGGCTGTGGCACCGCGATCGTCGCCCATAGCAGCGCCAATCACTGGCGCAATACATATCTCTCACACGATGGAGAACGATGCCCTCCACACGGTGTTGGGGGTACTCGGCAATTGTCTAGAGTGGTATGATTTTGGAATCTACGGCTTCTTTAGCGACACCATCGCTCAGGTATTCTTCCCTCCGGGCAACACGGGCCACTACAATCTCATCATGTCCTACGTCGTTTTCGGGGGCGCCTTCGTCGTGCGTCCTCTGGGAGGATTGATCACGGGACACATTGGCGACGCTCACGGGAGGAAGCGGGCGCTCGTATTCAGTCTATTCTCCATGTCGATACCGACGGTGGCCATGGGTTTGCTTCCCACGTACGAACAGGTGGGGTACTGGAGCACGACGCTGTTGGTGTTATGCAGATTGATGCAGGGTTTCAGCGTGGGGGGACAGTTGCCATCGAGCTTGGTTTATACGCTAGAGAGAAAGCCCAAAGAGCACTGGGGGTACTATGGCTCCTTCGTTAATGTAAGTCTTGCATGGCGGGGATCGTGTGGATCGAATAAGTCAGTTATGTCTGGGCATGTCCTCATCTCGAATTTGTTCGGCCCACACAGATGGCAGCCAATTTTGGGGCTATACTGGCGAATCTAGTCGGCGCTCTCATACGTACTCTTCTCACAGAGGATCAACTCGTTCAGTGGGGATGGCGCGTGGCATTCCTCAGTGGAGTGCTCATCCTCCCCGTTGCAATAGTTCTGCGGTTGTACGGGCGAGAGCATCATCCGAATGAAGGAGAATATGACAGTACCCATGATGACGAGGGAGCAAGTGACCAAGGTGAAGGAATTTCGGGCTCGATAACACGACCACCGACGCATCCCCTAAGAGAGGCAGTGAAGAGGGAGAACTGGACAGCTTTGATTGCAACGATATTAGCACCGATGCTTTATGGTGGTAAGCCAATTCATGCTTTTCAACTCCACCTCATCAACTAAACACCACCTCACGTTTGTTTCTACCACCTTCATAAATGCAGGTGGTTATTGGTTAAGCGTTGTATGGATGGCTATATTCATGGAGACACTGATAGATCCATCTGTAAATGGCGCCTTTTGGGTCAATCTAGCAGCCAACTTCTTTGGTCTTACCCTGACCTCCTTCTTCACTGGCTGGCTTTCGGACCGAGTCGGGCGTATCAGGCTGATGTCAGTGAGTAGGCGTGGGTGTGACTGAGAGACTGATAATTATCTTATCTTTTGTGAATGTGTCTCAATTACATACCGGCTCTTCGATGAATGAAACTCAAAATCTTTATATGGATTCAGTTTGGGGCAGTTACTGTAGGTGCCATTGCCCCAGTCATGATTTGGATCATATCTTGGGGTAAAACCGTTGAAGCGCTCTTCGCACAATTGGCAATATGCTTCTGCCTTGCCTTTTACTGCGGACCATTCTGTACATGGCTCGTTGAGAGGTAAGTCAAGTTGGAAGAGTCAAGATGTTTCTCATCACACTTCTGAAACTACCTATTCAATGGACACCATCTCATGATTCCTACTACAATATCTTTCATCGATGTAGGTTTCCTCCCAAAGTACGCCTCACAAGCGTCTCGCTAGGATTCAACATCGGAATATGCATATCAGCAGGTTTCTCACCAGCAATAGCAACTGCTTTGGTACGGACTTCAGTAATAGCTCCTGGTTTCGTATTCACGGTGAGCACGATTGGCTTTTGAGCTGCAATATTCAAAGACCACATTTCCTAAATGCTCATCGTCTTCGCAGTTATTTGCAGTGTTTGGCCTAATTGGTATGTTCATATCTACTAGGATACATCAAGATGGAGGAAATGCTTCAGAAGAGGACAATGAGCAGCGGAGTATCGAGAACGATCTTAGCGCACATTTATTGTAATTCATAGCCCATACCAACTTCGAATATGTACACATTATCTGATGCGAATATCATAACTGAAAGATCTATCGTACCTGCGAACAAACATGTTCGATGTTATTAAATCTAAACAACATTGGTATGAGAGTGCCAGACAAGAGGCAATAGCGGTGTTGGTATCATTATGTACTCTCAACTAAGTCCTACGCGGCAGTTGGCAAAGTGCTCAGCAATCACTGTCTATTAAACTGACCCTGGCTTCATCTAATTGAGAGTGAACTGTCGGTGAGTCGGATTCTTTTGTCCCTTCTTGTTTTATCTTGGTTGACACAAACATTCCAACCAAGGCAAAGAATGCAAAAAATGGGCTGCACAGAAATGAAAAGAATACTCAGTTAGAGAGCAAGAGCAAACAAACGAGCAACGCTTGGCTGAGCAAAGAGACACTCACTACAATGCACCCGGAGCAACTGGTCCATAACTTTGAACCAGTGCAGTTGCTATCACGGGCGAAAAGCCCCCAGAGAGACAGAGTCCCAAGTTGTAACCTATTGAAGTAGAGGTTAATCTCATCTTCGCCGGAAATCTTTCTGGTAACCAAGAGAAAAGTGGACCGGTGAAAAGTGATAATAGCACACCAATCGTCCACTGAGCGAAAAAGGCGCCCACACTTCCACCCCAAGATATAATCCAAATCATTACTGGACCTACAACCCCCGTGCTGATGGCCCCAGCTATCATGAATTTGTCGCGGCCATATTTATCTGATAGCCAACCTGATAATACAGACATCCACATGTGACCGGTAACCCCTGCTACAAGATTGATCCAGAAAGCACCAGAAACAGGTGGATCTAGTAACCTCTCCATGAATATAGCCATCCTGAATGGAAATGTGCAAAAAAGAGCTTGTGAGCAGTTTTCAAGAGAGCTTTACATTCCAAGGTGAGCAATGTCAACCCTCTCACCAAACAAACGTGACATAGTAGCCAGCACCAGACAAAAGGGGTGTCAAAAATGATGCAAACAACCCCGGAAGATTCTCTCTCCGAAATGCTTCGAATACTGGTTGTTTGCGTTGCAGAGATGACGAGAACGAGGATACGATAGACTCCTCTCCTCCCTCAGTTTCGTCCGGAGCATCAAACTCTCCCACGTTTGGGTGGTGCTCCACTCCATGTAGGTGAAGGTAAACTGCGACCGGCACGATAGGAACCCCTGTGAAGAAGGCCAGCCGCCAACCCCAAGAGAGAAGTTGTTCTTCAGTTAAGAGCGTTCTAATGAGGGCACCGACCAAGTTTGCCAGAACTCCACCCGTGCCATTAGCCACCTTCGTAGATGGTGCATCAAGCATTCAGTTGTTGTTGATCAATTATCAGAGATGATGGAGACAGGAGTGCGCATGTATGTCTAGACCATATAGAAACTCACGGTAAACATAGCGCCATAGTACCCCCAGTGCTCCTTGGGCTTCATCTCCAAAGTGTAAACCAAACTCGATGGTAGTTGCCCACCCACGCTGAAACCCTGCATCAATCTACACATCACCAGCAACGTCGTACTCCAGTACCCCACCTGTTCGAACGTCGGTAGGAACCCCATTACCACCGTCGGAATGCTCATGCAAACCAGGCTGAAGACCACAGCTCGCTTTCTCCCGTGAGCGTCGCCTATGTGACCCGTCACCAGTCCACCAATGGGTCGCATTACAAATGCACTACCGAAGACTACATAGGATAGTATGAGATTGTGATCACCGGAGTTTGTCGGGGGAAAGAATACCTGAGCGATGGTGTCGCTGAAGAATCCGTACAATCCAAAGTCGTACCACTCGAAGCAATTTCCGAGGATGCTTGCCAACGTTTGGAGAGTGTCACCCGTCATATTGTCCCGTTATCTCCCGTTAGATATGTAGTGCAATATTTGGAGCTGAAATCGAAGCGTGCCAGTATCGCGTGCGGGGACTCTCCGCTTTCATGCCCTCCAGTAAGTAACGTTTTTGCGACCGTCGTACTCGGACTTGTAGATGCGCGCTCTCCAAATGTCCGAAGGTGAGTTTGCTACGGGCCAATTGAGCGATCGATTCAGGAACACGACGAGGGTTTCGACGCAAGAGGCCTGGGAGCTGGGAGTTCCTCGAGGACGCGAAGACGACGGACGGGCAGCGCGGGTTGCAGCCGGTTGAACAATTTGTTGGAGTGGCCGTGGTTGGAGACTCCGCTCGCCGCTCGCCGCTCGCTCGCCGCTCGCGCCTCGCGCGCCGTCAATTGATCGATTGTCGGTTGTCGTTCTTGCGACATAAAGCCATCTCGATTAGTACTAGCTAAATTATTATTTCTGCTTCACAAAATTCAGATGGATATTTACTAAAATAATCGCAATAATATTTTCCACGTGGATGGTAATATTTTTTATTGCTGCGCTTGTAAGACAATATTTTCAGGAATAGGTATGGTATTCATTTTGGAATATGCTAGAATAAAAACCCCTGGGTGTGATTTCAGAAACAAGTTAGGAGATGACTATTTTTCTAATGTTAGCAATATATAGATGTGATTTTTAATGATAAGCAAGATATAGCTAGAGGAGGCTAGAGGTAGGAGTCAGGACTCAGGACTTTCATGAAGGGAAAATGGGTGTGGGCGGTGGGCGACCAAAGCAATTCAAACCGACAACCCCGATACATATCGAAGATCCGCTCCGCGACAAGATCCGCGACAACCCCCGTACGTCCCACCCCGCCCCGCTCGCCATGGCGTCCTCCTCCGACTCAAAGGCCGCCGGTCGCGTCCTCCTCCCCCCCGCCGTCGAACCCGTCCGGTACGATCTCAAGTTCACGCCCGACTTCGAGAACTTCACCTTCGCCGGCGAGACCGTCATCGAGATCACCGCCGCCAACGATGTCGGGACCGAGATCAAGATGCATGCCAAGGAGCTCTGCTTCGCCACGGCGTCCTACGTCATCAAGGGAGGCGTCGGGGGGGAGGAGACTGCGGAGGAGATTCGGGTTAATCTGAAGGAGACTACTGTGACGTTCGTCTTCGGAAAGGACTTGCCTAGCAATGCCACGCTGATCCTGAGCATTCAGTACACTGGCTTTTTGAACAATCAAATGGCTGGCTTCTACAGGAGCAACTACACCAACATTCACGGCGAGAGCAAGGTCATGGCCAGTACTCAGTTTGAGAGTCTGGACGCCAGGTGAGTTTCCCTCCTCGAGAGTATTCCCTTGCTCCTCTCAGAGCATCCCAATTTATTCATATCAATCCTCATCCATATGTACACACCCCAGGCGCGCATTCCCGTGCTGGGACGAGCCCGCCCGCAAGGCCATCTTCGGCGTAACCCTCGTCGTACCCAAGGACATGGACGCCTTCAGCAATATGCCCGAGCTCTCCAACAAGACCCTCTCGGGGGGCAAGAAGAAGGAGCTCGCCTTCCTCGACACACCCATCATGTCCACCTACCTCGTCGCCTTCTGCGTAGGCGAGTTCGACTACGTCCAGGCCCAGACGAGCCACGGCGTGTTGGTCCGCGTTTACACCCCCCCCGGAAAGAGCGACGCGGGCGTCTTCGCTCTCGACTGCGCCACGAAGTCGCTCGACGCGTACGACGACTTCTTCGGCATACCGTACCCGCTCCCGAAGCTGGACATGGTGGCCATTCCCGAATTCGCCGCGGGGGCGATGGAGAATTGGGGACTCGTGACGTATCGCGAGGTGGATTTGCTCATTGACCCTACCAAGGCGTCGTCCAATCAGAAGCAGCGCGTTTGCACGGTGGTGACCCATGAGCTGGCCCATCAGTGGTTTGGAAACCTTGTGACGATGACTTGGTGGGATGAGTGAGTGGCATCATGCTGAGTTTCTTGCTGTCAAGTTGATCCATAGTGCGCTCACCTCTTTGTGATAACGTTACTCGTCCAGCCTTTGGCTCAACGAAGGCTTTGCTTCCTGGGCTGAGAACTGGGCGGCAGATTTCCTCTTCCCCAACTGGGCCATGTGGGATCAGTTTACTACTGGCCACCTGTCATCGGCAATGAGATTGGATGCTCTAAAATCAAGTCATCCCATCCAGGTTCCTATTCATCATGCCGAGGAGGTCGAGGAGGTGTTCGATGCCATTTCATACTGCAAGGGCGGATCTGTTGTGAAAATGGCACGTGCCGTGTTGGGAATGAAGGCGTTCCAAAAGGGCCTTGGCACCTACATGAAACGTCATGCCTATGGGAATACTGAGACGTATGATCTGTGGAAGGCGTGGGAAGAAAGCAGTGGAATGCCCGTGCAGGAAATGATGGCGAGTTGGACGACTCAGATGGGATTCCCACTTGTCACCGTGACTGGAGAACAGTGGGAAGCTGACAAGGTCACTCTCACCCTTGAGCAAGAGTGGTTCTTGTCTGATGGGTCTCCGCTCTCTGACGAAGAGAAGGAGAAGATGTGGTGCATTCCTCTTTTGACTTGTACAGCAGAGGGCACGCAACAGGACATGGTCTTCATGAGGGAGAAGACAGCTACTGTCACAATTCCCCTGTCTTCCGCAGATGGATGGGTAAAGTTGAATGCTGGACAGGATGTTCCCATGCGTGTGAAGCTGACCAATGAAATGATTGATCGTCTGGGAGCTGGCATCAAATCCAAATCTCTTTCGCCAGCAGACAGGGCTGCTCTGCTCACGGATGGTTATGCACTTGTCAAGGCAGGCAAAATGGAGCCAGCATCCCTGATCAAATTGTTGTCGAACTATACTGACGAAGATAGCTACGTTGCTTGGTGCGGAATCGCAGATATTATTGGAGGTCTCGATACTGTCTTGTCTGAAGATCCAGCCATGAGCGAAAACTTCAGGTTGTTCGCAAAGAAAATAGTCATGGGGCTTTATGAGAAGGTTGGGTGGGAAGCGAAACCAGATGATGGTCATTTGGGCGTGCTCCTTCGTGGAATGATGATTGGATTGCTCAGTGCCTTCTGCTATGATGATGGAGATGTGTCTGCGGAGGCGTCTAGGAGGTTTGCTTTGTTCCAGCAGAATCACGCAGACATGAAAAGTCTCCCGAGTGACATGAGGTCGTCTGTGTTCAAAATTGTCCTCAAGAATGGTGCTGCAAAGGAGTATGAGGATGTGAAGGCCTACTTTGGCCAGGCGACTGATAATGCTGAGCGAAAGCATGTCTTGGCATCGCTTGGTCACATAATGGACCCTAAGTTGAAGCTCCGCACTTTGGAATGGACAATTTCTGGAGAGATCAAACTCCAGGACTTCTTTTATCCCATGGGATCGGTTCGCTCCTCTTCTCGTGAGGGTCAGGAGATTGCGTGGACATTTTTCCAAGACAGTTTCAAGGCCATCCAGGCCATGATTGGGACTGCAAACCCATCTCTGATGGATGCAGCGCTTGTCAGCTGCTGTGGGGGCTTTTGCTCTAGTGAGAAGGCGGATGAGATCGAGGCTTTCTTCAAGGCCAACCCATTGCCTAAATCATCTCGTAAAATCCAACAGACCGTGGAGAATATGCGCGCGAATGCCAAATTCCTGTCGCTTTTGCAATCGAGTGAACTGGCTGAAGCATCGTTTTGGTCGTCTCTCTGATGGGTCAGTTTAACCTAGGCAGTGAAATAGCTAAATGAATTAAATGCGCTACCTATCAATGCAAAAACTTGTCCTACGAATTGGTGGGTTCCCTAGGTACTGAACAAGTCTTGAAGCATCCTGTCCCCTGCAAAGGAATGTAGGTAGTTGCAACTGAATCTAGGGTATTGGGAAAGCAGTTGAGAGGCACCTAGGAATCAAACTCAAACACCTCAACATAACTCTCCACATGAACGAATTGCTGGTTGGCCGTCATCATCAAGCTAGCACATATAACTTATTCAAAACCAAAACATATTTCACGATACTCCACTTTTTCCTTGAGGGACATGCAATTTATGATGGAATCGACTGTCCACAGTCTACAGTAAGTTTGCCAGCACAAACATAAACCCATTCAACAATACTGATACTATTTCCCAAGAGAGGAACTAAAGCCAAATACAGTACCTAACCTGAATGTATTTACTTTATCATATTGACGCAACATTCCAGCTTCATCAGAAGAGCTCCCACGTTTACAGTAAATTTTTTGCCCATATTTTGGCCGATTTGTCCGATCGGCGGTATTTTTATGAAGTTCATCAGTTTATTATTAGTTTTCATACAATTGACCAATATCCACAACAATAAACATCAATATTGATGAACACTGTGACAAGATAATGTAGTAGAGAAAAAGCGATTTATACAATGGTGTGCCAATAATCACAAGCACAAGGCTCTAGAAGTTGGTCATGTCGCAGATCTTTATGATGCTACCACAGAAAGTCATCAACTTCAAACACAATTCCAAACCCCAAAGCCAAAGCCAAAGAAACCCCGCGCTCTCAAATATTAGGTAACATAAAAAATATTCAGACAAGAGGAGACTCACTTGTCATTTGGAGACTTACTAGACCTGGTTCAACAACACAACAAGGACCTCTAAGATTTATTTAGTAGCTGATGACTAAATGAAAATGAAATTGAGAACGAAAAGAAGGGAAGTGACAACATAAGTGACAGCTTATTCTTTGGCCAACGATAATTAAAAATATTGAATGCAAATGCACCCAACTTGACCCAGGTCCCATCACCCATTCCCATTACTCACTCTTCCAACTCTGCTTCTTCCCACACCCACAATGCCAATGCCAAGCCCCCCCCCCCCCAACCCTAACCCCAACCCCAACCCCAAAGGCTAGTGGACTGATCACAGATTAGGAATACTATGGTGTACATACCATACACACATCAACCGAGCTTGGGTTTTGGATATGAATGCCATGGCTGGCGGAGACTGCATCGCAGATGCATACCTAGCACCTCATATGGCACCACATCTCTATTTTAGTGTATCTGAAAGGCCGTTTAGATCTATTTAGAGAACTTAGCTCTAAAATGACCCCTCTACCTATGCGCGCGCGCCTCAAGGCAAGCTCAAGGCCTCAATCAAGGCGCGCGCACAAAGAGTCCCACCTTTTATCAAAATGAGTCCAGCAGTCGTTTTAACGTAGGAACTAATACTTATTGATTTTCAATTGGTTCTGAGCTCAATTCCGAAACGCTGCCAATGTCCATGCGGAAGACGGAGGCTGTTATCAACGACGGCACTCGCCCCTTCCCTCTCGAGTAGGCGGAGATAGTGGATGAATGAGACTCATTTGGGGAGTTCATATGCAAGCGAGGGACACTCATCAATGTAGGTGAAAAACTCCGGTCGATTTTGGCCCAGAACGGCGAAATTGAGGCGACGGCGCGCGGCCGAGTCGGCGTCCCGTCGGCCAGATGGTTCATGTGGGGGAGAGACGGCTGGGCTTCCTCTGCCGTTCAACGTCCCCCTCCCCAAAATGCCATTTCGAGGCCAGAGTGCTGCCCCTTTTCTTGGCGTGATTTTTGCGTCGGTTGTTGGCGTTAAAAGGGGCGCAAAATTTGACCTTCAAGTGGACATAATTTATCATTTCCCCGTAGCCCCGGCCAAAAGCGCTTGCGCCCGCTGACGTCTTCAATCGGGGTACAACATCCGTGGATGTGAGCAGCAAATGAAAATCATCTCAGATCTTTGCTCTGTGGAGAACCGCGAGGCTTCCGTTGACGACTATCAATGAAATTTCGTGTGCTGGTCGTCAATGAGTTGCGCACGAGATGTGACCATCACATCAACAACCTGGAGTTGGCAGCCTGTCAGCACCCTAAGCAACCACTGCAGTCCGTTCTCATGTTTGTCCTGTTATGCATCGATGGGGAATGGGGGCGTGCTCAAAACGCAAGGACCCTGGGCATGCTTTCCCCCCCGACTGACCTCGCGCATTGTACTTGGACCGGTACCTTCTCCAATTTCTTGTCATAGTTCGAGGGAGCAATCCACAGAGCCAAGGACAAAAATACGTTGCCATGCGTTCACTGATAACTTTGAATTGAAGTCACTGTGTTTGCTAACAAATGATTATCTCTCCCCCTACCACTGCACCAGTGACAAATGGATGGGTCGACAACAACGACGACGTCAGGGGGCGCGACCTCCGCGCCAGACGGTAACGGTGCATCCTCGGGATTCCTTAACTTGGGAAGCTTGGGCTCAAGCCCTGCTGTAGCTGGAGGCATGGGGCTCTTCTCCTCAGGTGGAGGAGGGGGGGATGGCTTGGCCACCAGCTCCTTTGGTGCATCGCTTGTTGGAAATGGTTTCTCGAACGATGGTGGTGCTGCAGGCTTAGCTGCAGGGGGAGGTTCTGGTGGGAACCCATCATTTGACTTAAATGATTTCCCTAGCCTGGGTGGAGGCGGGTCAGTAGGTGCCGGTTCAACTGGTAGTGCAGGAACTGACAACGGCCTCGCCGCCGCGCTGAGACAGCAGCAGCAACTATTGCAACAGCAAATGATGCAGCAAGGTGTCAGCGTTGGTGTAGGTGGGGTCGGTATCAATTCAGCTTCGGCTACAGACAAGTCATCCAACCTCTATCGACTGGCCATGTCCAGTGGCATTGCCAATGGAGTTGGACCATCTGCCAGTAACAACTTCAGCATGACGACAGAAGATTTCCCAGCGTTGGGAGCCTCTGGTGGAGACGCAGGATCCGGGGGAGTAGGTGCACCTGGTCAGGGTCAGCCTGAGGGTGCTGGGTCGACAACGCTTGGTGTTGGTGGGGTAGGTGTACCGTCAGCAGCACCAGGGAGTGGCGGGATATTGGATGCATCATCTGGAGGTAACCAATTAGACTACACAGGATTGATTGGTTCAGCTGGCAGTGCTGGTACATCCATTGGGGTCCAACCAGGATCGACATCGTCGAGAACGACCTCTGGGGCAGCGCAGTCTGGGAGTGGATCCCTATCAACTGCTGGCACTGGTGGATCATCTGCCAATGCCAGTTCAGGCAGCTCAGGAGGAGCAATAGGGGGAGACTTTGGATTGTTGGGCCTTCTCTCTGTGATACGAATGACTGATGCTGATCGGAATAGGCTGGCATTGGGTTCGGACCTGACAGTCTTGGGATTGAACTTGAACTCTCCTGAAAACCTCTACAGCACCTTTGGAGGGCCATTCTCGGACAAACCTGCGACCAAAGAGCCTCACTACCAGGTAAGAGAGTGGATTTCGTCACCATGCTGGATGCACCAAGTTTGTCCCCCCTCCCAATTTATCTGAATGATTCCTACTTCTACATCTTAGCTGCCCATGTGTTACTACATGCAACCTCCGGCACTGAAAACGGGACACTTGTCCAAATTCCAACTGGAAACGCTGTTCTACATTTTCTATGCTCTACCCAAAGACGTTTTGCAGGCGTATGCAGCGCAGGAGCTTTACTCGAGGGAATGGAGGTACCATATGGAGTCCAAGTTATGGTTCAAGCGAGCGACGCCATCGGATAACAGTTCCTCTTCCTCAGGCGGTGCTAATCAGTTTATCTACTTTGACATCAACACCTGGGAAAGGAGGATGTATGGGAACGTCAACACAAACATTGCCGGGGGCTTCTTGCCGGAGGATGATGTGCGGGTGAAGTTCCCAAGTTCATAAGTTACACGCCATTTCTCAGCAAATGGCGTAAGATTAATGCTTTGCATTTTACTCTACCAGCTGGTTCTGGACCCATTGAAACATATTATTTGTCTGTCACCAGCCATTCCCTTATCTCTTCCATGGTATTGCACTTATTGCGCAGCGCCTTCGTCCATTCTCATCCTCTCTGTACGTTATTGTGATCCCCTGTGATCCCTTGAAAGATAATTGAGATGGAGTATCGAACTTATGCATCAGTAGGAGGGATGGTGAAGGGCTGATAAGTGAATGCGTATGATATTAGACCTTATGACCTCCGATGAGATTTCCGTCTGTGGGACAGGTCCTGCACGTCCGAACAGGTCCCAACAATATGATTCAGTCGAATCTTGCCATGTGGCACAAAGGGATGCCCCATCAACTCTGCCCCTCCAACGAAAGAAACACTTCCCATGTCGAATGTAGGTAGGGAAGGTCTAACACGGTCCCTGCATACCCATGTCACTACAATACTCACTACTTCTCACTACCATGCCTACCTATCGTACTGTAAACTCCAGGCTTCGGGTTCACAGAACTGAATCGAGAATGCCCCTAAAAGCAATCCGAGCTCCTTCTGTACAATTCTCGAAGGTACTAGGTATGGATGGAGATTGCCGACTAATGCCGACCAAGGGCCGACCGAAGCCCATGCGATGATAGCGCTGCTATTATGTTCCCACAAATTCAGTTGCTGATCGACACAGCCAAACATATCTACAAAAGGTGATACAAGAGGTACAAACTGGTACAAACGAGGCCCTCTGCCTGCAGACAATTAATGGCACTTGATGCAATATAGAACTCCGAGCGCAGAAGAACTTTGAAGAAACAGCTACATGAGAAAATGATTGCCGTCAGAGTTTTACTACTCATTGCCATCTCTGGCATTGTAATGAGGTTCAAGCCTGCACTTGCAAAAGGAAACGGCGGTGGCGAAGTCTCGGAGTCATTACCAGAGAAGGGGACCACATATGGCGTTGATGTTTCATTCCCCATCTTCAGGCGAATGTCGAACAACTACCCATGGCTTCCACATAACAGGGATCCAGCTGTTCCTACCCCCAAGGGATTTGAAGGAATGCCACTCCAGCCCCTCGGAGATCGGCAGGCACTATACAACAATCATTTGATGAGTTGTCGCGCGTACTATGGGAAGAAGGGCTCGAAGTGTGACGTGTATGAATATGATAGAATGCTAATGAACCAGCGACAACCTCAAAGGTGCGTGTATGAGTTACCTTCAGGTGTACCATATCTTTACAATGCTCATCTCCTTTTCCTCATCTTTGCGAGGTAGCATGCAAAACTACACAAAAGTGGGCTTCCTCAAGACCCGAGCTCCAGACAAACTGTTTGAACTGGCATCCAAATTTTGGGCCCAAAACCATCTCAACATGGAAAAGGAGATTTGGCCAGAGGGGAACACCTACATCAATGCCTGGAACTCACCGACATACATGGTCAAGATAGAAGACAATCGCCTCCGAGGCGGAGGGTCTCAGCTCCGGAGGCAGATATGGGATTCAGCGCGAGAGTCCATCGAGGATTGGACAGGTGAAGATCTTAGTCCAACGTCGCTGTATGGAATACGTGTTTACAAAGGAGGTGCAATCCTGGCCCCACACGTCGACCGTCTGCCTCTTGTAGCGTCAGCGATGATTAACATTGCGCAAGACGTAGATGAGGATTGGCCAATGGAAATCTACGATCACGATGGCAGGGCACACAATGTTACTCTTCAACCGGGAGATATGTTGTTGTTTGAATCACACTCAGTCATCCATGGCCGTCCTTTTCCTCTCAAGGGACGTCACTATGCAATGATGTTCATCCATTTCGAACCAACCGGCCATTCCCTACGCCACGATTTCGAATCGCCCGAGATAGGGATGGACGAGCAATACAAACAGGCAGCACGCGACAATCAAGGTGGGCAATCTGCATCCCCAAACTCTCTCCCACCATACATCATACGTGAGTCACCCGAGGAAACCCACTGGCGCCAGCGACACCCTGAGGGCTGGACCCCACCTGAATTCAATCCTCGGAAGCGATCGAAGTCCAAACTGCATAGGGCCGCAGCGGAAGGCGACGTTGATGCAATCCAGAGGGCGCTTCAGACAGATACTGACGGTGGGGTCCGAACAGTGAATACTCGCGACGAGGAGGGCTGGCAGCTTCTACACAGTGGTGCAGCATCAGGTCACAAGGAGGTGGTGGAGCTATTAGTGGAGCATGGGGCTGATTTGAACAGCAGGACTCACGGTGGCCATGGCGCGACCCCTCTGTACATTGCAGAGCGAAACAATGGAGGATTTCACCCTGTTGTACGATACCTCAAGTCCTTAGGAGCGCTGAACCTTGGCCCTGAGCTTTAGGTACCATATTCGAAGCTCAGCATAGTTCGTGTGTCTATCAAGACTTGTGGTGTTTTGTGGCTACATATTTGGGTGATCAAATGTTAGGATTAATAAAACTTGCATGTACAAGTTCACAGCGAGAGATATCGTAGGTGCCTGGCTGGCTCAACTTGCTCTACTGGGCTGAGCTGAAGTGATGTGAAGGGTGTTTTGTCACTCTCATTTCTAGCAAACCTTAACTCCCTACACCAAGGAGAAATAATAATACTTGAAAGGCTAACTACAATTATCAACGAGACCAATTCCTCTTCACAAGTCCAACCCCCGAATTCGACGCCACACCCCAGCAAATGACCGACGGTGGCGGCGTTGTGCCCGCGATTTCGTACCCCGGCAAAAATGTTTCCACAACCGAGATGGAGTCATGTCGCGGCCGTAAACCCCCCACATGCATTTGCGAACATGTGAGAGGTGTGACACACACTAATACGACGACGAGCCATCACCGACCCGCGTACGTGGCCGACCACGGAGCACCTCCAACGCTACTTCAGGACGCGACCGAGTCACGCTTAGGGAGACGCCGAATCGAGAGTTGAAACCTTGTGGTGGTGAATCTCTAGCCTTAGTACCTCTTGGCAGGAACGAGTGATCCCCCCGATATGAACAATGATAGCTGCCTTGACGAAAAAAGATGCATTGGACGATGCCCCCATGAACCAATACTGGCCATGCACATCACCCCACCCTACCAAATATGTCCAGCTCCCTTAGAAGCCGAAGGCTCCCATCTCCTCCTGCTGCTCCTTCATGAAGGCCTCGTAGAACTGGTAGATGATGGTCACGCTGAGCAGGATACCCGTTCCGGTTCCGATGGCTCCCATGAAGTCGGCGATGACCGTCAGGGCTCCGATGCACATGCCCCCGAACGCGGCCGCGGTGGGGATGTACCTGTTGAGCACGTGGATGAGCGCCGAGTCGCGATGTCCCTTCATGACCATCTGGTTGTCCCTGAGCTGCTTGGCGACGTCCCTGGCGCTGGCCCCCGAGACCTCGATCCACGTCTTGGAGAAGAGGGCGCAGGCCGTCAGGATGAAGACGAGGTAGAAGACGGCGTGGAAGGGGTCGTATATGATCTCGGCGAAGGAGGTGGGGGGGCTGATGTAGTAGGCGATTCCTCCCACGGGGATGGACTGTCCTCCCTCGCTGTCCTGCCACTTGCCCAGGATGCGCACGAGGATGTTCGTGGGGGCGCGGTTGTACAGGAGCTGGGAGACGAAGTACAGGTTGGAAACCAGCGCGGTCTGGAGGATGATGGGCATGTTGGACGTGTAGAATAGCTTGATGGGGTATGTTCCCTCCTGCCCGCGGTACTTCTGGTACTTGACGGGGAGGACGACGCGCCATCCCTGGAAGTAGATGACCACCACGAAGACGAAGACGGTGGCCGCGAGGTTGGTAAGGTTGGGGAGGTTCTGGCGGTACACGGCCTCCTTGATGGCGCGGACCTTGTCGCTTCGCGTGATGAGGAGGTGGAAGAGCGCGATGATGGCGCCCTCGAACTCGGTCCCGCGCCCGGTGTTGATGGTGGTGGGGCTGAAGGCCTTCCAGACGATGTTCTCGCAGATGTTGGTCGCGATGAAGAGGGAGATTCCGGATCCGAGCCCGTATCCCTTCTGGAGGAGCTCGTCGAGGGTGAGGACGATGAGCCCGGCGCAGAAGAGCTGGGCAATGATGAGGAGCGCGTTACCGGCCCCGATGGAGCTGAGGTCTCCGTACATTCCCGAGACGACGTAGGCGATGGCCTCGCCGACGGTGATGAGGATGCCGAAGAGCTTCTGGGCTCCGGCGAAGAGCGCGCGGTCCTCCTTGACGTTGTAGTTGACCTCGATGATGCGCGATCCGGCCAGGAGCTGCATCACGAGACCGCTGGTGACGATGGGGGAGATTCCGAGCTCCATGAGCGTGCCGCGGTTGGAGGCGAGGATGACGCGCATCCAGTAGAAGGGGTCGGACGATTTGGCGGACTGGACGCCGTAGATGGGGATCTGGCAGCAGACGAGGAAGATGAAGAGGGTGATGGTGGTCCACAGCACCTTCTCGCGGAAGGGGATCTGAAGCAAGAGAGCAATGCATTGTTTAGAGAATGATTTGAATGATGAGAGATGGTCTCTGATACACAGGACACACGCTGCATGACTATGGACATGGCTCAGTGCTTGGCAATGAGCAGCCAAGGCATTTTTGCCCGACCCATGTCGGGTATATGACAAGCATTCTAGATGAAGAGGATTTTCATTTCACGCGAGGCATCCCGCCCATTGCCAGCCCGCCAGCCACGAACGCCTCGTGTCAAACACCACTTCGGGCATCCGTTCGCGGGAGGCAGCCCACACGGGGTCGAGTTGCAAAGATGCTCGCATATTTCATTGCACCGGCCGAGCGCCCGGAGCTTGCGTCGTCGAAATATCATTTCACCGGGACGGAGCTTCGTGCCGGAATGAGGGAGCGGCGATATGCGCCACCGCGGCACGTGCAGCGCCCTCGCCTCAAATCCGGAGGCGTCCGCGTCCCACCCCCCCGCCCCCCCCGGCAGATCCGGTGGGTGGAGAGGCACATTCGTCGCTNCCCCCCCCCCCCCCCCCGCCACGCGCAAAGGTCCATTGATGGTCACCGTGTCTTAAACGGTGGCCCGCGCCGGGTCCCAGGTCGGCGCCCCCCCCGCCCTTCGCGACGACGGTCGTCGTCGCCGATCCGACGCGCCGCGGCATTTTTTCATCGGAAGCGGGTGTGCGCGCAGCGCTCGTCACATCATCCTCACCTTGCGATCGGGGCTGGCCACCTCGGGCAGCACGCACATCACCGGACGGATCAGGTGGAGGAACCTCATGGTTGCTGTTGTTGTAAGGGGGTCGATGGGGGTTCGTAGGGGCCGCTTGGTCCGTCGAATGAGATCGTAGCGGCGGCGGATCCACGAGCGAGCCGTTTGCGTTGGTTTTGTTGGTTGGTGGTTTTGGCGGAACGTGCGCTTGCCACGTGGAAGTTGGTCCATGAAACGGGTGGAACATTGGCGAGCGAGTGAGCGAGCCGCAGAGGAGAATCGACATACGTAGGAATAATACACACCGATCACACAAATCTATCCATACATAGTACGATACATAGTTCAGAGTCCATCACCATGGCGACGTTGTCATCGCATTCGCTACCATACGGGCGGAGATTCCAGTTTGAGTCGGTCTCACTGAGTCCATAGGTACATCACCATGCCATTCCCCATGGTGTCGTCGTCGTCGCCGGAGTTCCTACCGTGGCTCGCGTTCGGCGGCGAGGTCTGGCCGCGCACCGCCCTCGATCCCGCGCAGTGGCCGGGGTCGCCGTCGCCGGAGTTCGCGGCGCTCCTCCTCCACGGCTCGTGGAACACGCAAGGGCCGGACGTCCCCCACATGATCCAAAGGGCCAATCAGCTGTTGGGTATGCTGGGAGTGATGGGCGGGCCCGGGTGCGGCAGGACCCCGATGGTTTCGGTCAACGTCGAAAATGAGACGGACATATGCATAGATATGCTGGTCGCCCCGCCGGAGCTGCCGGCGATGCTGCTGCTGAAATTTGACAGGGACGGTGGCGATCGCGCGCGTTCGCCGAGGATGGAACTCGTGGATCTCCACGGGCCTCCTCTCCAGGCGCTCCTGGGCACGGGACGACGAGGCAGGAAATTGAGGGCGCGCACTGGATTGCGGGAAAGGTTTGCATTGAGCGTGTCCGACGCGTTTGCGAGGCTCTCCGATGATCGGTCCGTCGGTCGAGGAGTACGCGCCGACATCGCCAGTCGTCGCGTCACTAGTCATGGGCCAGCCCTGAGGATCTTCGTGGCCGGGGACAGATCCCAGGTGGGAAAGTCCTCCGTCTGCATGGGCCTATTGGGATCCCTGCTCAAATCCGGAAAGTACTCGCCGTCCGACCTCGCCTACATCAAGCCCGCGACGCAGTGCGAGGCCACGCAGCTCATCGAGCATTACTGCAAACACAAGGGCATAGATGCCTGCGTGCCGGTGGGACCGATCGTATATTACAAGGGCTTCACGAGGGCGTTCTTGAAGGGAGATGTTGGTGAGACTTCGGAACAGATGCTTGAGAGGGCGGGGAAGGCCGTGGATGATCTCGCGAGAGGCAAGAGGGTTGTCATCGTAGACGGCGTGGGATATCCCGCGGTGGGCAGCATCACGGGCACGGACAACGCGAGCGTGGCCGCAGCCTGTGGCAGGCCTGTCGGAGGAAACTCGTCTGCGAGGGCGCCGGCTCCCGTGTTGCTGGTGGGAAAGTCCGGTGTGGGCGATGCAGTCGATTCGTTCAACATCAACGCCACGTACTTCTCCAATCGCGACGTTCCTGTGATAGGAGCTGTGTTCAACAAGCTGAGCACAGAGGGGTTCTACTCCCTCGAGAACTGCAGGGAGGCCATAACGATGTACTTTGATAAGTTTCAGCCCGACTATCGGGCTTTCGGGTTCGTTCCGGACATGCCTTCTCTGAGGGATGCCAGGGAGAGGGCAGAGAATGGCCACGAGGAGGGCACACCAGCAGGACCATCGGCATTAGAAAGGGCCGACGAGTTCGTGGAGGAGTTCTCGAGGCGAGTGGACGTGGATGCCATATTACGGGCCGCGGAGGCGTCAACGGCTTCAGCATCCGCCACGGCGGGGCGCCCCGCAGAACGATCAACGCCTGGAACAACTGCAATAACGCCCAAGAGGCCAGCGGAAGGAACTGGAGTCGTAGCGAGCGACCCCGGAAGTTCCAAGCGCCCCCGAACCACAAAACAAGTTGGTGGTGCGTCGGCCATCGGGAACGGCTTCCGGCTGAGCAGGGAACAGATCGAGGCCATGGCATCGGCGGCTGGTGCTACAGGTGGATGAGGCTCGAAGAAATAGGAGAGGCAGCAGGCCGTCGCTGCTCTGCTTAGTTCTCGTGAAGGGCACCACTCGACGTGCTTCCTTCCGGCATGAAGCTCTGACTGACAACACTGTGATGTCAGGGCCGAGACGAACAAAGCGGAGAATACTGCGAACGGTTGGTTTGAATAATAGTAATGTAGACTAGGATGTAATGAGCGTAATTCGATACAGATTATTCAATAATATTCGATCATTCATTCTTTGAAAAGCGCTGCAAGTAAAAGTAGAGGAAAGATATGGCGATGGCTACTTGCACAATCAGATACTCTCCTGATCTCGCCAGAGACTCGGAAAAACAAAAGAGCTAGTGACATTGTCGCCACATACCTAGATGTGGAATTCACCGTCGGTCTTGAGCTTTTTGCTAGCCCTCTTCGTCGGCTTCGTTTTCGATGTCCTTCGCTGCGCTGGCTTAGGTTGCTTAGTCTTGGGTTGCTTTGGTTTTGACTGTCCTTGTTTCGATGTCACACTCTTCGCCGGCGCCAGTTTGGATGGATTGGCCTTGGCCTGCACTACCTTGGCCTGAACTGCCTTTGCCTGAACTGCCTTTGTGGGTACTACCTTGGACTGCACTGATTTGGTCTGCACCACCTTAGCCTGAACTGATTTGGTCTGCACCACCTTAGCCTGCACTGATTTGGTCTGCACTGGATTGGGCTGAGCAGACTTGGGCTGTGATTCCTTAGGAGGGGGAAGGGGAGGAGTAGATCGAGGTGTGGATCCAAAAACTATGCCCTCTACACCCATCCCAAGTACACTGGAGGCCGAATCACTGTACATCCCTCGCAACATATCGTCAACGGTGCTTTCTTTTGGCTTTGCTTTTGGGCCAACGGTTGCAGCATTGGATGCACTTGGATGTAGGGTGGTTGCTGTCTTCTTCTTGGGTGCATCTGATACTGTTGTAGACTTCCTCTTTTTCATCTTCGATGACTTGAATTCCCGGGGTATTAAAGTAACGAAGCGGGCAGGAATATGGTGTTGGGGAACGGTCCCTGTGTCATCTTCATCACCGTCAAATTGAACCACAATGATGCTTAAGGAGTGATTGACCAGAAGGCAGTTGAAATAATAAATTCATGCAACAGTAAGTTGAACACATGTCTTTCCAGATTCTTTCAAAGTAAGTTTCTGTCTTCACTTACTCGTCTTGATTTCGACAATAGGTTGTGTTGTCAATCACGCTACCGCAATAGAGCGCCGTGGTATTTGGGTACATCGCATAAACGCGAGAACCCTTGCGAATCCTCGCACCCCAATGACCCGCCTCTCCAAATGTTCTGGGGAGCGGAAGAACGTGCTGCCTGCTCACTGCGCGCGCATCATCCGGATTTCCATTAAACTCATCGTTATCTTGAACAAATACCTTTTCTTTGAACAAAGCATCTCTCTTAGCTGTCGTCAGCCCTGACATCGTACTGTATGTCCCAACAGCTTTCCATTGTTTGGCTACACGGCCCAATATCCACACCTCATGGCTCGCCACCTTCGCTGCAACATAATCTCCAACCTTTCATGTATTACACAATGTTTTGGTGTGAGAATAGGGTAGACCAAAAGTCGCCGATATTAAGTGATACATACCTCAAGGGTGCGAAATCTGGTGCCTTCAAAGAGGCGATATGCCAATTCCTGAACGACAAGCATTGCGAGATGTCAGAAGAGAGGAAGCGCATGTGATATGGTACAGACATGGTTTGTACATACCCTTTTGGATAGCTTCTTTCCGTTTTCATCTTGTTCGCCAACCATCTTCAACAGCTCCCGATCAGCCGCTGGCATGGGTCCTGTACTTTTCTTCCTCAATTTGCGAAGAGTAGAACCGTTGGGGTTTCCTTCCGCGACAGTTGCAGCTTCAGGATTGCCTACCAACTTTGCTTTTCTCGCCGCACTTGGTGACATAGGAACAGATGTTTTCTTCTCCTTTGAAGTCTTATCCTTCGAGATCTTTTCCTTCGAGATCTTTTCCTTCAAGGTCTTATCCTTCGAAGACTTTTCTTTAGATGTCTTTTCCTTGGGCATCTTTGAAGCTGGAGAACTTGTTGTTGATGACACGGCTTTCGGAGGAGCCTGTGCTTTCGGCGCAATCTTTTTAGTGGTTGGCGCTGCGGTTAAAGATTCAGGACTGGCAATTTTCCTCTCTTCTGCTTTTTCAGGGGGCAAATATGAGGGCATTCCAGCGAAATCGGCATCAGATCCGATCAACGGAGGTAGCACTGACAGGACTGGATTATCGGGATCAATGTCTTCGAGAATTTCCCGAATGACATCGGACATCAAGTTGCAAAATTGCAGCCCCTGCTTCATCTCCTCTTGCATCCTCTTCGCCACTCGAGGAGTGAACGTTTCCTGCTTGAGACGTTCCTCCTCTTCTTGGTTTAATTCCCCCTTCTTCTCCTTGGTGGAAGGTCCCCCCTCTTTCAGCTTGAAAGAACGCGCTCTCTGCCGTTTCATTCGTTGCAAAGTTGATGCAGCCTTGTGGAACCCATTGGAGTTCCCGGGTCCCAAGACTTGCCTGGCTACCCAAACTATCTTCTGTTCGGTTGTGCAGTCCTTGGCAAGCTTGGAGACTTCTTCATATGAGAGGGATGAATTGTGCAGTACATGGCCGCGGCGATGGGCACCCGCCTTTTTGCCTGCAGGTGGCGAAGGCGCTGGTTGCAGTGGTTTCTCTTGACTGATCACGGATTGAGGTGGCTTCTCTTGACTGAGAACAGATTGGGGCGGCTTCTCTTTTGACTGATCCATTCCAGTCGCCCCAACTGTTGGCATGGTGGCTGATTGAGGAGGTTGCTCTTCTGGGAGAGCTGGCGACGACGGCTGGGAGAAAGAAAATACACTGGCGTCAAATGCCACGTGATGCTCCGCCGAGGCAGGAGTGGATGCACCCTCAGGCACCGGCGAGGATTGGTTGGAGTTCTTGGCCGTGGACACTGGTCGGTAGAATGGGATGTTCACTTCAGGGAAATCAGAATCGGGCCCCGGAAATGCTGGTGCACTTTGTTGTTGAGAAGGGTTAGAGTGGTTGGAATGGTTAGATGCTTGTGAGAACTGGGACGATGGTCGCGAAGGTGGCCTCATAATCTGCCCCATTGGTTGCGTCGACGACGGTCGCCCAATCGGCATTGGTTGTGTAGACGACGGGCGCGTGGACGAAGGCCGTGTCGAGGAAGGCCGCGTTGACGATGGTCGAGTTGATGGTGGGCGCATACTTTGGCTCGAAGGGGACAACGGAGTCCCCGTGTTGATGCGAAAGGATGGACGCCTATCTCCTTGGCTCGTTATCGAAGTGGATCTGCTCATTTGCGGATTCCCCTGTTGAAAGCTCTGATGGCTGTGTTGGCTCTGATGACTGAGATGACTGGACGTCGAGGGCGGTCTGTTCATCTGTTGCTGTGCATTCTGTGTCTGCGCCTTCTGCAGTTGCTGGAGTTGCATGGAATACCTCCGCTTTTGCTCTTGCAGAGCTTGCATCTGTTGGAGTTGCTGGAGTTGCTGCTGTTGTTGTTGCTGCACCATCTGGTTTTGATTCTGCGATTGCGGTTGCTGCATCATCTGGTTTGGGTTTTGAGATTGTGGTTGCTGTTGTTGTATCATCTGGTTTGAGTTCTGCGCTTGTTGGTGCTGTTGCTGGTGCTGATTGTGCTGTTGGGCCTGCTGCATTTGTAACTGCTGCAGTTGCTCTGCTCGAGATTTAGATCGAGAACAACGAAAGGGTTAGTCAATGTGGGCCGGTATACAGTCTTATCCTCTGGAAATGTCAGGCTAGGACAAGCTTGCTCTCCAGCCATTGGGCATGAAAACAGAGGCCCTAAGAAGAGCAAGATCATGTCCATACAATAGCCGGGAGGCTCCGCGAGACCAGATCTTCGTGTCGTCATTTCTCCAAGAGGGAGGAAGAAACACATCGACCCGATCGATCGCGGCGCACTCCACAAATTCATTAATTTTCCTGATAGACCCCCATCCCCGAAGGGTGGGGGTTAGGTCTGCATGCGAGTCAAGGCGAGCCTCCTCCCCGTAAAGGCGTGCACGGAGGCACTAAGGGGAGGGGGTAGGCTCGCGATCGTGGCACACTTGGTGCGACCATTTCAGGGTTGTGCATTCCACTGATCGTCAAAGAATGGAAAACGTAATTTACCGAATATGTCCACTCACGTTGCTGCATCTGAAATTGCATCATCTGCTGTGACTGCGAACCTCGTCGCTGTTGATCCTGTGGGGGCTGTTGCTGTTGCTGCCCCTGCTGCTGCGCGGTGGGTGTGCTGTTTCCCATCATCTGATGCGCCATGTTGCTATTCTGTATGTTGTTCATGTTGCTGCCCATGTTGCTGCCCATGCTGTTGCCCATGTTATTACCCATGTTGTTGCCCTGTCCCGCGTTGGGATTCATCATGCCGTTGTTATTGTTCTGCTGCATGTTCAACGCCCAGGACCCACGCTGCTGTTGCTGCGTCTGAATCTGCTGCTGCACTCCCTGGCTGGCGCCGCCTCCTCCCATCCCCCCGCCGCTCCCGCCTGCCGCGCCGCTCTGCTGCTTCAATCGCTGTTGCAGCTGCATCATCTGCAGCTTCTGCTGCTGCTGCTGGGGGGTCATGTTCATCGGGTTCATCCCGCCGTTCATCCCTCCCATCTGTTGCTGCTGCTGCGCCCCGTACCCCTGATTGCCCTGTTGCGGCTGTTGCTGCGGCTGGTTCATGCCTCCCGCGTTCATGCCCCCCATGTTGTTGCTGTTCATCCCGCCGCCGCCCGTGTTCATTCCCATGTTGTTGTTGTTCATTTGGTTCATCCAAGCGGCGGGAGGGGCGGGGGCGTTATTATTGTTGTTGTTTCCCATCATGGGATGGAGGGTGTTGCCCCCTCCCGAGGATCGGCGCTGAAGGTTGGACATGTTGCACTTATCGTCGTCAACGGCGGGCTAGCGTTGGGCGTCGACGGTTGTTAGGCCGACCGACGTCGTGGCGATCAGGAGGACCTCTGCGGATCAAGACAACGGCGGCAACGGGCCTTGGCGCTGCCCACGGAAGGGATCTGCCTCTCTGGGGCGATGGACGCCGTAAAATGAGGATGAACTGCTACGGAGTCGGCTGCGGCGTCGGCGTCGGCGTGGCTACAGCAGGGGAAGGTTCATGGTTCAAAGCTCAAGCAAAGCAGGAAGTAGGAAGTTCAAGCATCTGTTTTGTGTCGGTGGATTGTGCCCTTTGTCTGTGATCGCCAAATATCTAGCGCCCATTGTCACACCATCTGCCCACCAAATATCGCCAACTCATACTGTAGTCCTCGCTATTCTCAACACTCCGCAATTCAAAGTTTCGAAATTAA
>JALLBE010000064.1:0-26436 GCA_036939795.1 Thalassiosira mediterranea
TTTGAAACTGCTTCAGAACTTTATTGCGTCAATTGATAAGCTTGTGGTAGTATTTGTTTCCTATCAAATGATATATTATTTGCTGCGCATGAGATGTAATCTATTTTGCACACGCCTTTTCCCAGCTCCCGCCCGGCACCCCGGGCAAGGCCGCCATCGCCGCATCGCCGCCGGCGACGGCAGCATCCAGCGCGTACATAATCCGTCGACCCGGCCGCTCGCCCCGCTCCCGAGTCTCGACGGCAGAGATCGCTAGGCCGGGCTTGGTCTCTCCACCGATCGTCCCGCCGTCCGCCGCGCTCGGGATGGTGACGGCGACTCGACGACGACGCCGGTACACTGGCCTCCACCAATGACGCCGCGAATACGACGGGATGAGCAGCGACTGAATCCGCACGATCATGAAAAGTGGAAGCGGCCGACCGCCCTCCAGCCGACGGCGCGGGGCGAACGGGCAGCGACGGAAGGATGACGACGGATTCGGCGAATTCCCGCCCCAGATGGCCGCATCCGTGGTGACGGCGTCCGACATCTTCGCCCCATCCGACATCTCGACTCCCCTGGCGACGAACATACACAACACGAGGAGGCCGGCGCCACAGTCTTCTCAATCCGTGGTCAGATTCGCGGCAGATACCAACCTGCCTCCGACGGAGACTAACCTGGGACAAGTGCTAGTGTTGGGCGGTAGCGGGCGTCGTCGTCCTGAGACGCTTGGCGATGCCCCGTCAAATCCAATGTCCCCATACGGCAACGGTGACGAAGAGGAAATGCCAGCGTCGTCCCTCGATTTCAGCATGATCACCACCCCCGGCGGTAAGGGCGTGGCGCGAATCTCCTCAACCACAGTGGAAACTCCCGCCACTGAGTCCAGCAGAACGCCCTTCGCTGGCATACTGCGTGGAGCACTGTCCTCCGCGGCAATGAGTACCCCCGGGACCATGACCATGGATCCTCGGCAGATATTGGCGTCCACGCCTTACAGTCAGGCGAGGGAGTCGTTGAGTGGTATGAGGGGCAAGAACGACGCGAATCCCAACGAGGACAAAAACGGCGATGGAGGGGACGAGGGGCAGACCACGGCGTTGGATTTCGCACGCGCTGCACCCCTCTCGGGGTATTTGCGCAAGCTCGGGAGAAACATTCCGGCGTACAAACGGCGGTTCTTCGTGCTCAAGCCCTCCACTCACCTTTACTATTTCATGGGGCCCGACGACGTGGAGCCTCGGGGGTGCATAGACCTGGACGCATTGGCAGATCCGGATTCCGATAGAGGGGGATGCGAGGTGAGGGAATCACCAGGAGTGTTGCCAGATGGGACCTTCCGCTTTGAGCTGTTGTTTGATGAGGAGGCGGCCCATGCAGAGGATGAGGGAAGTACATCGAGAGGCGATGATTTTTCCGTGGGATCGCGCTCCTCGCGCTCCTCCCAGGGATCCAAGCGGCGACACTTCACGCGTCGCAGCATATTGCTGGAGGCAAGGACAGAAGCAATAGGACGTGATTGGATGTCTAAACTACGCTCCGAACGCCTCTCCGTCGCCCGCTCTGAGGCCACTTCTTTGAAGACAGAATTGGAGGAGATGACGGAAGTCAGTTCTAGATGGGAACGAAGCGCGTGCGAGGAGGCCATGAGGGCCGACGGCGCAGAGAGATTACGCGACACGGCAATAAGCGAGGCCAGGGATTGGGAAGGGAAGTTTAAGGATTTGGACGAGGCATTAAGATTGCTAGCCAAAGACGGCGACGGCGGAGCCACTTCCGAGTTTCTGGCAGAGGCGGCAGCAGGGTTGGACGTAGAAGGCACCAGCTTCGGCGCAATATCGCAGGCATTCAAAGTCATCAACGCCAAACATGATGCTACATCCAATAGAGAAAAGGAGGCGAACGATCGCATAGCTGAACTCGAGAAGCGTGCGCAAGAGGCGGAGGCACGTGCCGCCAAGGCCGAGGCGGAACTGGCCTCCATGTGGGAAGACAATCGCATCATGCAGGCCGAGCTGAAAAAGACGAGGAGAGAGAAGAGAGTTCTTGTACGGGAGGTCAAGTTCCTCCAGGCAGCTGCAGTGGAGAATGCTTCGCGACAGTCCGAGAGGCAAAATGCACAGGACCACAGATCGATCGCAAGCCACAGCGAGGGGGGCACTGGCGCCTCTGTATCATCGTCCGTCGCGAGACCAACTGGTCCAGGAACGAGGAGACATAGGGAGCCGACCGAGGAGGAGAGGCGGCTGGTGATAGAGCTGGAGGAGCACGTCATGTCGGGATTGAGGCTGAACGAGCAGTTCCTGATGCTGAACGGCATGTCGCCTTCAGACATCATGGGGGGTGAGCTGGATGGAAGCGTCCAGGCGAGCAGCGTACAGGCTAGTGTCCAGGCTAGTGTCCAGGCGAGCATGCAGGGGAGCAAGGCCAGCGTTGAGAGATCACCAGAGCGAAGAAACGTGGGTCGTTCCCCGCAACGAGCCTTGGATATCTCTCCTATCTCAACCAGCAAGGCTGCTAATAAACCTGCCCTTCACCTCGACCCAAGCAAACCCTTGGGCTCCCTGCTGGACGATAACGACGACGAGACGGAGACTGCGTTGGTTTCCATTGAGCCTGGATCGACCATACCAGACGATGCAGACTCGGACAACTATCTCATTCCAGATTCAGCACACGGTGCAGACAAGCTTGAAAATATACACCAGTGTGGAGAAGCAAGTGTAAGCTCTACAAGCGGAGATATTGCTGGCAGGAACTTGAATGACACTTTTAAGGAGCAAATACCCGATGATGACATGCGGCAGCAAGAACCGGCCAGTGATCGCCATCACCCAAGTCAGCTACTGCTTGGGGAGGACGAGTCCCTGTCATCTGTTGGCGAATCCTCCCGATCGAGAGTTACCCACAATGGGCGCGCGACTGCGAGGTTGGAGTGTCCCCTCCAGGACGTCGGGGAGGCGCCTCACCCGACCGCCCTCGGCGACGATGGCAACGTCTATCATATAACCTTCTACACTAAAAAGATCGGCCTTCAGTTCCAGAAGGTGCCTAACGAGGCAGGTTCAGCAGGGCTGCTCACCGACGCGATGACTGCCGACCATGGGCCGAATGTGGGGGAAAACCGCACTGCAGCCGAGCTGCGGCGCATTGCATCCATCTCACAGCAGTCGCAACGGGGGCGGGGTCGAGGGGCTGATCGGGACGAGATTGAATGTTGCCCGGTGATTCCAGCAGACGCCGTTTTGGTGTGCGGTTTAGTAGGCTTTGACGACTCCACGGGAAACGTCCCTCCAAGAATTGGCGGTGAGTGCATAATGTTTGATGCTCTGTCTAAGAAAGTCAAAGTGTCTGATCTCATGAACCAAATTGTATCGCGAGCACAGCTCGCCTAGTTGCATTCGACGGGATACCGGTTGAACTGGGACATTGGACGTTCGAGAGCATACGGAAGTCCATCCAGGCTAGGGGCAGACCGATGACTCTCAGTTTCCGAAACGACTTCTTGACGCCGAAGCAACGCGCTATCCTAACGAAGGCGGTGGAAGACGTCCGCCCGCCTCCTCAATCGTTGGCCCGTTCGAACGTTTTCAGAGGTCATCGAGACACCCGCAGTCACGATCGTGCCATTCATACGTCCAACTCCTCCACCTCGTCGCAGCATTCTCAGCAACCGACGAGCAAGAAGTATTACTCATTCAGCGAGGCCGGTTCGTCCATATCATCCGCCGTCGCACCCCTGGTTTCGAACCTGCTGTCCAATAGCGCCAGGAACGGCGGCCGGAAGGAGCCGCGAGATGAGGACTTCGCGCCCGAGTATCTTAGAAGGACGTCCGATTCGCTGGACGGGATGAGGCATCATCGCGACTTCCAGTCTGGGTTGCTTTAGCTTCTCAATAGCCGGTTTCATTTTGTATGTTCATAGAGGATAATAGAAATGCATAAAGAACACTCATAATCGCATTCGCCGAAAAATGACATGATACGTACCCTGAGTTGAAAGGTGGGTGCAGGTGGGTGCGTGGTGTCCAGTGTGAGTGGCGAGCACGGTGCGAGCGGCTTGCGAGCAAGGTCTCCCTCGAGCAGAGGAGAACATTGCTGCGAGGCAAGGTGTGAGTGGTGTGAGTCTGGTGCGAAAGTGCGAAAGCGATGGAAATTGACACACGTTCATGTCATGTATCATCGAACACACTTTTCGGACTGGGCACGTCAAGGAGCCACGCCGACGTATTCTGATAGACCGAAAACGACCTTTGGGGAGGAACGACTTCGTGCGACAAGCAAGCGACAGTGGTAAGTGGTATGAGAAGGTATGTTTTCCGCAACCATTACCGCGAATATCAAGCCAACTTCTCACAACAATACTCGGCGGTCAATTGAATCCGTAATTGAATCATTGTCTGACATTCAACACTTGATATGCACAATGGATGATGCTGGCCACCCTGACATGAAACCAGCAGCGGAAGGTGGAGGTTCTGTCGATAGGGATTCGGGAAGTAGCGACAACGAGTCGGTCGATGCCGTAGATTCTACCGCTCGTGGACGGAACATTTCACCGGATGCCGCACCAGCCGCCGAGACATGCAACACAGATGAAGCTGGCTCGACGGCGTTGAACTCTTCACCCACCATCCTTCGCGCAGGCAGCGATTTACGAGACCTGCAGCCCCGGGCAAGTATGGCCACATCGATAGCACACCCGGCCAGACAATCCCCGGAAGAAGAAGCACCCGACGAAGACGATATCAGGATTAACTTGTTCAAAGTCTCACTAGCCAAGTTCTTCAAAGACCATCACCCAGCACGACTAGGAGAAGTTGACGACTTGATGCACAAGTTCAAGGGCAGAGAAGCTGAGTTGTTCAAGGCTCTGGCCAAGGAGTATAATAAACCAGATGCTTCGCATGAAATCTTCAAGTTCCATGCGATGTCCCTTCATCACAGCCATTGTAACGAGCAGACTCAAACATCTTTCCCAACTCCTTCCAGTGCCAGCCAAAACAGCGGCACACGTGAAAGATTCAGCTTTGGAGGTCCAACCCAGACTCGAACATCTTTCCCAACTCCTTCCAGTGCCAGCCAAATTAGCGGCCCACCTGAAAGATTCAGCTTTGGAGGTCCAACCCAGCCTCGAACATCTTTCCCAACTTCTTCCAGTGCCAGCCAAATTAGCGGCCCACCTGAAAGATTCATCTTTGGAGGTCCAACCCAAACTCAAACATCTGGGATCAGCTATGGAGCTCCTCAAGCTACGCCTCAAGTCCAATGGGATGCAAGAACCCGCCATCCAGGTGCTGTAACGGACGGCCCTCTTCACCATTCACCCCAGCATATTGCCCAGCCTCTTTGTTCTTCACTCACGCTGGAAACTCTTTCCTACAAGGCGCCACAGACGATAATCCCGGATCATGCCTTGGCTGAGCCTTCACTGTCATGCAACATGGGTGACGATTGTGCAATTTGTCAGGAAAAGCTCTTTTTCCCCACAGCATGCAAGGCTCTTGCCAAGTGTAAACACGTGTTCCACCTGAAATGTATCGAGCGTGCTTTCGTATCGAAACCGCATTGCCCGATGTGTCGAATAAGGATTGGTGACCCTCAGGGGAAGTCTCCGTCTGGCACCATGAAGATAAATATACTGAAAGATCTCACTTGCGTTGGCTACCCAAAGGGTTCGTTGGTCATCTCGTACAATATCTGTCAGGGTCAACAGAAATCGTACCACGATTATCCTGATAAGTGGCAGTATGGGAGCAACACAACGGCATACTTGCCGTACACATCCGAGGGCAAGAATCTCCTCAAACGACTGAAATATGCATTCATGCACGGCCTCACCTTCTCGGTTACTGACTCCAACATCTCTGAGTTAGTTGTACCATACTTCGCGTCTTACTCTGTGCCCCACAAGGCGTCCCCGAATTCTGGTGACGGAAGTGCATGTAATGTGGACGGGTTCCCGGACGAAGATTATTTCGACGATTGCAACGATGCTTTGGACGAGCTTAACGTGCCGCCTGCGTGCGATCTTGATAAACAGTAGTCTCTGGGCAGTGTTGGAGTTAGCATGAAATCCATTCGTGTGCTTCTATTCGTGGAGCACTGTTGCGCAACCGAGACAGAAGCTTGAAAGTATTGATGAATTGATCTTGGCATGGCCATACTATGGTGACATAGGCTGTGCAGTGTTGTTCAGGAGAAGAGAAGAGATATTTATCCAGAGTCCAGCGATATTAGTCGTGTGCTGGGAATGGATTGTTTTACAGAGTAATAAAGACGGCGATATATGTGGATATATTGATGCTGAGAAGAGGAGGCAAAGAAAGTTGAAGAGAAAAGAAGTAGTGCGCCCAAGCCTTCTAGTTTTCACTACACGTATTCGTAATACTTTAATTCGTTAGGTATGCATATCCTCGGTCTTACATGGGTCCCTCGCTCCTGCGTATGCTCAATGGCCTGCTCATTCCATCCGTTCAGTACTCCATGCTCAGCTGTGTGTCCATGGTCTGCCCCAGCGGGTCGCCTCCAGCCCCATCTTCGGCCTCCTGGCCGTCTCCCGCCCCATCGTCGCCGTCCTCCTCGAACACCGGTCCAGCAGCCGCGGCTTCCTGGGTAAACTGTGAGAAGCGCTCGTCGTCCTCTTCCTCGTCCTGCCCCCCCGCGGGCTCGGCGACGGCGGTGTCCTGGCCCTGCGAGAAGCGCTCGTCGTCCTGGCCCTGGGAGAAGCGCTCATCGTCGGCGTCTCCTTCGTCCCGGCCCTTATCTGCGTCTGCACCTGCGGCAGCCACGTCATCGGTCTGAGAAAAGCGCTCGTCGTCCTCCTCGAGGGTGTACCCCATCGTCATATCCGCTTGGGTTCCCACCAGCGTGAGCGTCTCTTGGGTCTTCTCGTCCGACATGGTCATGACCTGGGTGGGAGTCTCCTCCTCTTCGATGGGAGCGTCCCGCTGGACTACCGCCGATTCCTCGTCGGCCTCAACTGGAGGTTCTTCTTCGGCCGCTGCCTTGGCGGCATCTGGCTCGTTATCAGCCTGAGCGCCAGCCTCTGCTGCATCCTCGACTACATCCTTGGTGGCATCCTGGTCGACAGCAGCCTGGGTCGTCTCAGCGGCAGCCTCGGTGGTCTCGACGCCTGTCTTCTCCATGGTATCATCAGTCTCGTCGTCCGCGCCAGCGGCAGCTGCCTCATTGGCAGCCTCCTCGGCACCATCTGTGGCAGCTTCGGCCTCGGCTCCATCCTTGGCTTCGCCGACGGCAGCTTCTGCCTCGGCTCCCTCCTCCTCGCCATCAAACGTGGCCTCGGCCTCCTCATCTTCGTCTTCGGGAGGGACTCCCGGGCCGTCGGCCCCGTCTGTCGCGGCCTCGTCCATCGTCGCGTCGCCGTCCTTGGGATCGGTCTCCTTGGCGGCGTAGGGATTCGCCACGGGCGGCACCTTCTTGGGAGGCGTGACTCGATGGGTATCGTCCTCGTCGTCGTCCGCGGTCACGGCGTATCCCATCCTGGAAGCCATCGTCGCCCCCCGCCCCTCCCCCTCCTCATCCTCCTCCCCGGCCGTCGTCCGCCCCTTCTTCTTGCCGAGCTTGACGGGATGATTCGTCAGCCTCATCCCGTACTCCAGCTCGTCGAGGATCCTCTTGGCCCTTTCCGACCCGAGCAACTTCTCCACGTGCTCCCTCCGGACGTCGTCCCTCATGATCTGGAGATAATCCTTCACCTCCTTCTTGCTCCCCAGCTCCTCCACCTTCAGGAAGACGTCCTCGGTCGCGAGCGCGGGGAACAATTCGTTCGCGAAGGTCGAGTACGCCGCCATCAGGCTCCGAGAGTAGGACGCGGCGGCGTCGAGCGTCGCCTTGCGATTGAGCCTGCGCGCGAATTCGTCGCTCTTCGCGCCCGCGCCGCGCGCCCTCGACTTGATGGGGACCTCGCGATACTTGCGCACCTTCGCGGGGAAGGATCGCCTCACGGATATGAGTCCCTTGGGTCCGCGGAGATCCTGCGGTTGGAGCGTGGGACGGACCTTCTTGCGACGCATCTTCTCCTCGAATTCGGCGGCCGCGGCGGCGTCCTCCTCGGTCATCTTCGTCTGGGGAGCGTCGCCCCCGGCGGCAGTGGCATTGTCGGAGCGCTTGCGCTTCGCAGCGGCGGGGGAGTCCATGTCGTCGGCCTCTCCGTGCATTTCGGAGAGTAGGCGCTCCTCCTCGGCCTCGTCGGGATCGAGGCCGTAGTCATCGTAGCGGGAGGCGACGGCGGCGCTCATGGCGGAAACGACGAGAGGCTATGATGTGGGAAGCGTGGATGGACGGTGCTCCCGATCGATGGATGCTTCTACTATGGCGCCTACCTCTAGAGCGCCTACCACATCGTACCACATGAAGGCGTTGTGGGGTCGTCGTCGTCATTGTCGTGTCACTTGCTTTGTCCGCGGTTACGGATATAAGGGGTAAGCAATATTAGGTTACTTAATTTTTAACAATATTATTCGTAATTTCATACAAATTTAATTAGATTTATTATACAGTTAGTTACTTATGTGTTATTACGTAGTACACACAAAATAAGTCTTTTTATTATTACCTTAGCCCTTTTTGGCATAGATTTTTGGCGCGCTTCCATCAGACTTGGAATCCCGATTATGGAGCGCATGACCGTTACCAAGAACGACCGGACCGCCGGCCGCCGGCTGACGCGACAGCGCCGCACATTCATTTCACACGGCAACGACGAACGGCGACGCCGAGACGGACAGATCCACCATGGCGTCCGATCCCGGCGGCGGCGGCGGCTTTGGCCTCCGCTCCGACCTTCCCAACACATTCAAAGGCGATCGCGGCGGGAGCGCCGAGGACGCGGCCCTGCTGGCCGAGCTCCGCGCCATTTCGATGAAGTCGTCCTCGAGCAACCGCTTCGACGACGACGACGACGACGACGGCGGCGAGGGTGGTGCAGCTGCGGGGCCGCCCGCGCCGGCGACGAGTCCGGCCGACGCCGGCGGAAATGAAGGACCGTCAAACGCGGAGATCGACGACGCAGCCATCGGAGGCGCGAGCGGCTTCGGCGGTGGTGGCGGCGGCGACGTCAGCCCTCCCAAGGCCATCCCCAGCGCCCTTCCCAAGACCTTCAACGGCGATCGGGGCGGGATGGCCGAGGACGCCGATCTCCTGGCGGAGCTGAGGGCAATTTCGATGAAGTCTTCCTCCAGTCGGTTCGACGGAGGAGGCGACGACGAGGGCGGGAACAACGCGTCATCCGTCGGCGAAAATAATCGAAACGAGGAGACTTCCATCATCGCCCCCAGCGGCAGCGCCGACATCGACGTCGCCGTGGCAGGAGATCATCCGAACGAGACCGCGTCGGGCAGTCGAGTCAAGATCCCGCCCCTGGGGGGCAGGAACAAGGCTTCGAGCGGAGGAGGCGGGGACGTGCCCCCGTGGAAGCGCAAGGGAATAAAAACGAAGAAGAAGGCGCACCCCGCCGGCGACGATGCATTCGACGTCGTTGTGGTCGCCGCCCCGCCGGCGGCACCGGCGGCGGATCCCTTCGCCGATGCCCTCCTCCCCGAGGAGGAATCTTCCGGAGGAGGGAAGGAGGACGGGGATGATGCACTGGATGCCGGCGGTGCGGAGGAGGCCGGGACGTTTGCCTACGCCATCGGCGATTCCCACGACATCGCTGTGCAGGAGTCGGCGTCGTCCGACCAGGGCGCGCCGCCCGCGCTGGGAAACATCGCCGAGGAGGAGACCGACGAGGGGATGATGGCCGGGGAGGAGGAGGGGGGGGACGGGGGGTTCTTCGGGATCAAATCGGACGACATGCCCAAGACGGTGGCGGGGGACAGGGGAGGGGCGGCCGAGGATGCGGACCTGCTGGCGGAGCTGAGGGCGATTTCGATGAGGTCGTCCTCCAATAGATTCGATGGCGACGACGAGGATGACGACGGAGCCCCTCCCGCGACGGCGAAAGAGGATGCTGCGGTGGAGGCGATGGCTCCCGCGCCGAAGAAGAAGGATGCCGCGAAAAAGAAGGAAGAGGGCCCCCTGCCGCCGTGGAAACGAAAGGGGGCGAAGAAGACAAAGCCAGCGTCGGCGACCGAGGATGCGGTGGACGTCGTGGTGGTCGCGGCGCCGCCTGCTCCCTCGCCCGACGTTGTCATTGCGGACCCCTTCCAGAATGCCCTTGGCTCCGCGCCAGAGAATGGTGGCCCGGTCTTATCAACGCCAGCCATGGGAATCAAGTCCGGCATGCCCAATACGTTCAGGGGAGATCGGGGCGGGGCGGCCGAGGACGCCGACCTCCTGGCGGAGCTGAGGGCAATTTCGATGAAATCGTCCTCAAATCGGTTCGATGGAGGCGAGGACGACGCCGCGGCTTCGCCGCCGGTTGATACGGTGGTCGAGAGTGCGCCCGCTCCTGCGCCCTCTCTGGAAAAACGGGTCGGGCCAAAGGAACAAAAGTCCTCTCGTCCATTGCCGCCGTGGAAACAGAAGGGCTCCAAGAAGAAGATGGCGAAGGACGAAAGCGTGGACGTGGTCGTAGCTGCCCCGCCCGCCCCTGCAAATCCGCCGCCCATGGAACAGAACGGCGAGGAAGCTGGATCGACGTCGGTTCCCATCGAAGGGAACATGGGGATCAAGTCGGACCTGCCCAGCACGTTCAAGGGCGATCGCGGGGGGTCCGCCGAGGATGCAGACCTGCTAGCCGAGCTCAGGGCCATTTCGATGAAGTCGTCGTCCTCCAATCGTTTCGACGGTGGCGACGAAGATGGGGATGGCCCTGCTTCTCCCAACGGGGTGATGGATGCGAGCGCTCGTGCACTTTCGCCGAATAAGCAGCCTGGGGCGCAGGGGGAAAAGGCCTCGCGTCCTTTGCCGCCGTGGAAGAAAAAGGGCTCGAAGAAGAAGATGACCATTGATGCAACTGTGGATGTTGTCGTGGCCGCTCCACCTGTGGCTTCTGCTGGAAATGCATCGCCCACAGACGAGGGGAACAAGGAGGCGGATTCGCTGCCGTCGCCCGAGGTAGACATGGGAATCAAATCTGACCTGCCCAACACGTTCAAGGGGGATCGTGGGGGCTCTGCAGAGGACGCGGATCTTCTCGCGGAGCTGAGGGCCATATCAATGAAGTCGTCCTCGAATCGGTTCGATGGTGGCGAAGATGATGGCAGCCCTGCTCCAAGCAGTCTCACAATGGAGGCGAGCATTCCCGATGTGCCCAAAGCAGCCCCTCCGGTGGTAACAGAGAAGACTAAGACTTCTCGCCCCTTGCCTCCATGGAAACAGAGAAGCGCAAAGAAGACGACGAAGGATGTTGATATGGAAGTGGTCGTAGCTGCCCCACCTGCACCAGTGGTGTGTGATGATGTGTCGCCCGTAGAACAGAGCAGAGGGGAGGCAGCGTCGCTGGCGATACAAGAAGAGGATATGGGCATAAAGTCCGATTTGCCCAACACGTTTAAGGGCGATCGTGGAGGGTCTGCAGAGGATGCGGACCTTCTTGCTGAGCTGAGGGCCATATCGATGAAGTCGTCAACGAATCGATTTGATGGCCAGGAGGAGGAAGCCATCTCTGCCTCGCCTGACAACAATAATAGCATCAATGCGCCCAGACTGCCGAGTAACGAAACAACGAATACTTCGGCAGGGAATGCTAAGGTTGAGAAGAAATCTTCCAGACCGCTGCCACCATGGAAGCGAAAAGGTGCAAAGATTTTTTCATCCGATGACAATGATCTAGGCATTGTCGTTGCCGCCCCTGAATCCAGCTCCAATGTCGAAAGCGCTATGACGGCTGCAGATGGTGACAATGGCATTGGCGCTGTCACAAGCAGCAACTTTGAGTCTGGGGAGGAGAACATGGGGATCAAGTCGAACCTTCCGAACACGTTCAAAGGTGATCGTGGGGGATCGGCCGAGGACGCAGATTTACTGGCAGAGCTCCGCGCCATTTCCATGAAGTCTTCCTCGGACCGCTTTCAAGGTGGAGAGGCGGAACAGGATGGCGCCGTCGTCGCCCACAACGATGGCAATGGCAATCATGATACCAGTGACACTAGTGGGAAGAGCAAGTCACCCTCCAGAATGCTTCCACCATGGAAAAGAAAATCTTCCAAAAAGAAAACATCAGCACGCAATGTCGAGAATGATGTGGATATTGTTGTAGCATCTGCACCACCACCACCCTCTGCAGAGCCTTCTCAATTGATGGATCCAGGTATCAAGGGTAATGCGGGCGTTGTCGATAACATTGACGATCACACTCCGGGACCAGGTGAAGAGAACATGGGCATAAAGTCCAGCCTACCCAATACCTTTAAGGGCGATCGCGGGGGCTCTGCTGAAGATGCGGATCTGCTGGCGGAACTACGGGCCATATCCATGAAGTCGTCCTCTGACAGATTTGCCGGCGAAGATCATGACAGTAGCCCCTCCGTTGGTTCTCATCCAATTGATAATTTGGACCCTTCAGGCTTGGCTTTGGCTGAGCAGAAGTCCATGAGCGCCAAAAACAAGGGGGCATCGTCATCCCAGACCCTGCCTCCATGGAAAAGAAAGAGCTCGAAGAAGAAAGTCGACGTTGATGTCGTGGTTGCGGCTCCACCGACAACCACTACACCACAACATGATGAGCAGGACGAGCTTGATGACGATGATTTCTTACCAAATGTTCCCAGTGGCGACAATGGTGTCACATCAACGGCTCCAATTCCGTCTGAGAACATGGGCATCAAATCCAACAACACCAACACTGTTAAGGGAGACCGCGGTGGTGTGGCAGAGGATGCTGACCTCCTGGCAGAACTCAGAGCAATATCAATGAAAACATCAAGTAGCCGATTTGATAGTGGCGACGGGAGCAGTGAGGCCAACAGCGGTACTCCAGCTGTTGAGGCTGCAAACGGGTCAACTAATGGCAGTGAGTTCCCCACACCAGACAAGCCATGGAAGAAGAAAGCTGGTAGTGCAAAAAGCAAAGCAGGAGGTTCCCGGCCATTGCCGCCATGGAAAAGGAATAAAGAAAGCGCAACCTCTGGTGAGAGTGGCGGCGAGATGGACGTAGTTGTTGCGGCGCCACCTCCACGTCATGCGTCAGCATCAGGTGATGTTGTGGCGCCAAACAGTATGGAAGCTTCGCCTCGAGATGAAAATATGGGTATTAAATCCAGCCTTCCAAACACAGTCAAGGGCGATCGTGGCGGTTCTGCCGAGGACGCAGATTTGCTGGCAGAGCTGAGAGCGATATCTATGAAATCATCAAGTAATAGATTTACTGGAGAAGAAGTTGATTCTGGGGCCACCAGTGGAAAGGAAGATGTACAGGCGACAGCACAGGAATCAAACAAGATTGCCCCAAGTTCCAACCCTCCTCCGACAGCAGTATCGACGAGCATTTCTGAGAGTGTTTCATCGTCTGCCGCTCATGGATTCTCGAATTCTTTTCCAGCGAAGGCGACAGGAATCTCTTCCGTTGATACCAGCTCGATGGGTATGGTGCCTCCACCACCTCCTGCTGATCCTGAGATTATTATCACCCTTGAAGATCTGGATGAATCACTGAAATCTACGAGTTGGCAAATGAGGAAGGCCTCATATCTGTTCATCCGAGACAGGTTGCAGTCGCTCCTTTTAGAGGGCACGCCAAAGAACCTTCTGAACGGAGCTGGCGTTTTCTCGTCTACAGTTTACTCCTCATTGGACGAAGCGGTTCCAGCTGCTCTGATGGATAAAAATGCTGGTGCACTTGATGCCGCTTTGACCATGGCCGTCCTATACGCTGACTCCTGCCAAGGCGCGTGTTCCACCGATGCCGCACGCCGCATAATTACAGCTCTTCTGAAGGGGACTGCATTCGCGTCTTCTCGCTCGAGCACACTGCGCTCGGTCGAGGAGCTGGTGATGAAATTGATCGAAGTTTCCCCAGAGGATTCTTCCACTATCAATGATACATTTGAACTCATCCAACAGCATGGGTTGAAATCGCGAAAGCCGAAAGTAGTGCTCTTCTCTGCCCGCCTCATTTTGAAAGCTGTCCAAATGTTCGGAGCTGGTGTCTTACCAATATCACAGTTGTCATCCCACTCAGAAGCCCTCATGTCCAACTCAAATGCCCAGGTTCGCGAAGTTGGACTTCAGCTCCTTGCTGAGATCTGCCGTACACTCGGGTCGAAAACTCCATTGCAAAAGATCGTAGACAAGCTCAAGCCCTCGCAGCAGTCTCAGCTTGACTCACTACTGGATACCCAGCCTACCGCAACCATCCCAACGAGGAGACTACGTTGCAAGAAGGGTGAACCTGAGTCAACCCAGTCGCCAGAGGAGGCCCTTGCTGCATTAAAGAAAAGTGAAGAAGAAGCTGAAGCCCGTAGGCTTGCTGCGCGGCCAGATGTAAATTTGTTCCAGGTCCTGCCCAAAACTTGCTACAAGGAGAAAATAAAGCTCGAAAAATGGAGTGAGAAGGTCGCCGCACTTAATGCCCTTATCGATGCAGGAGGTGAAGAGCCGTACAAGCTTTGTCAGCCTTCGAATAACGTGAATTATACCGCCCTGATAGGAGAACTGAGGCAGCTGCTTGGCCACACGCATTTTGCCGTGTGCTCCAAGGCACTTGCGGCGCTGGGTATGCTTGCGGAGGGCGTAGGGGTCAAACTTTACTCGAACTTGAGGCCACTGATTCCAACACTATTGGCTTTATTCAAGGACAAGAAAGTGATTAATGCTGTGGGATCCTGCCTTGACAAAATGTTCGGAAATGTGTTTGGCTTTGAAAGCTTGTTGGACAGCAAAGATAGCCTCCCATCATCGTTGGATGAAAAGAAACAGAAAAATTCTCTCGTGAGGAAGGGTGCCCTGGATTATCTCACTCGCTGTGTGAATGCAAGCGGTACATATGGAACACAGGGAGATCTCACAAGCCAAAATGCCCAGGATCTTTCGAAATTAGCATGTGATAAGCTGAAGGATTCAGACGCAGCGACCCGCAAGGCGGCCACAAATGTCCTACTGGCCCTACTCAGTTGCAAGGACGAGTCTGTTGTGTCGGCAACGAAGGATGTTACTTCTTCCCTGCAATCGACCAATCCTCGGGCATACAAGTCCTTGCAGCTGTCATCTGCAGGAGAGGACAAGCAGGTGGTGGCTCGACCGAAGTCTGCTCCGGTGAAGGCATCACGAAAGACCATTGAACAGGACCCTTCAGCATCCAAGCGGACCAGCAAGAGTTCAAGATCCACTGCACCAAAGCCTGCCGGTCTACCGAGACCTCCTTCTGCACCAGCTAGCGCACCCGCAGATAATTCCGACGAGACAACTCTGCCTACGCTTGAGGATTCCATCGAGAATCTATCGGGTCTAGCCATTCCGAAGTGGGGGGATGATATAGATGATGAGGGTATTCTTGCAGGAATCACGTGTGAGTTCATGGTGCTGTATGATACTACTCGACACTTTTCCAACATGTAGCATCCTGATTCTGACACACTACTCAATAATCATGCCGATATCAGCATCAAACTGGAAAGCAAGAATGATTGCTATGCAAAAGCTTGCATCCTTTATCAAATCTATTGGCGCAGACCAAGCATTCAACACATTTCCGTCCCTATTTGTCTTGGTGAAGAGCACCACCAAATCGTTTAAGGAAAGCAATTTCAACGTCGCCAAAGCTGTGCTGGAGCTGTTCACGGCCATGTTCGAAATTCTTGCAAAGCTGGTCAGAGCACCTGCCTCATATCTCTACTATCCTGCGGTCAAGTTTTCTGTCGAGAAAATCGGTGACAGAAAGATTTGCGGAGCCGCGTGCACAGCACTGGATAGTGTGTGCACCGTGAAGGATCCCCAGAAAATCGTTGCCGTTGCCGTAAAAACTGTGGATGACATCAAATCGCCTTTGGTTCATGAAGCCCTACTTGTGTGGTTCAAAACTTTTTGCATCAATTTCGGGGCAGCATCCTTGTCAGCATATACCTCAGACTGTGTGACTTGGTTGATAAAGGTGCGTTGATTGTGTTCAAGTCTATCATTTCCACTTATTTGATATTCCCCACATTGATCCTCTGTACGTACCACTCCAGGAATGCGAGAGCAAGAACATCAAAGTAAAGAAGTCTGCCCTGGATGTTATTGGAGCATTGCATTCTCAGCTGGGCCCAGTCCTACAAGCCTTCGTGAAATCAAAAGATATCCAACCAAGTACCCTATCTTCCATCGAAAGCTCTTTCTCCAGTAATCCACAGGATACAAACACTGTCGAGAGGAAGATGAAGTGTGTTACTTTGTCAGCGTCAAGTACTTCAAGTCAACAAGGTTCCTCACAGACGAATACGTCACAGCTTCTGTCCATTCCTACGACTGACCTTGTAGCGTCATTGAAAAGTGACTGTTTGAGTCGCCTGGGCACCACAGATGGCAAAAATTCATGGAAGCTGAGGAAAGAGGCGATGGAAGAGGTACAGTCGTCCCTGAATAAATGCGCAGGCCTAATCTCATCAGACGGAAAAGCCTTGTCGTCGTTGAAGCAACTTGTCGCGGCTCTTCGATCCCGACTGAGTGATTCGCAGAGTAATCTCAAACCAGTCGCTGCGCGTTTGATTGGCTCTGTGTTGAATCATTTGGATGAGGAATCTCAAGCAAAGCTGGGCAAAGTTGTGTTTGCCTCTCTTGCAAATGCGGCCATGAATGACATGAAAAAGTGAGTAACTTGTGCAGTTCATGTGGCCCTCTCGTCGAGGCTTTGAAGGCAATAAGTAGCCTTGTACTCACCAATTCGTATGTCTCCGGCTGACACTATTTTCTACTTCAATACTCGTTTTCAATCCCTAACAGAACGATGCGCGATGCTGCACTCTCCGCTTTGTCCATGGGGACTGAAAAGCCGAAGCAAGATGGTCAAGGCACAAACCTTCTCGCTATTGAGTGCTTCATCAGCTGCCTTGAGCCTGAATTATCAGATGCAGCACTCAAGTCAGCTGGACTTCCAGACGTTTTGTCCTTTTTGTGCATCAGCCTAGAATCAGCATTTCCCTACCAGCAAGAAGAAACCCCGCGGACAATTTCTGCGACTGGCGAACTTGCAAAGGTGATCATCCTCAGTCTTCTTTCCTCGAAAGCAGGCACTAGGTCTTCAGCGCAGAAATTGCTCGGCATTGGGGTCGTCCCGTCTGCAGCGCTCGAAAAAGAAATAGGGAAACTTTTGCCTGCCCAGCAGAGAAGTGTGAGGTCGTTCATACCAAAGCTTACCACTCAGGAGAAAGAATTGGTAGAGACATTTAAGCGACCCTCATCACGCGCTCGGCCATCATCGGTCCGTGCTAGTTCGTCAAGGCGGGCACTCAACCGGCAAGAATCGAACAGAAGCCAAAAACCAACTCTTGATGAATCCACTAGTGAGAGTCCTGACATTCAAGCTTGTGAAGCAGATGTGGTTGCTCAGAATCCGCTGCATTCTACCACGACGAAGTCGACGAAACTTCGACGCCTGTCTACACTGGGAAGGAACGATAATTGGCCTGAATATTCTGAAGAACCAACCAGGGCTACTTTTGAATCACTCTGTAAGACATGGTCTGCGTCGATCCAACCATCATCAGTGAAGATACTTTTTCCAAAAGGAGGAATCCGCACACATGAAGACGCAGTAACTGGCTGTGAGTTGATCTCTCAATCAATCGAATTCTGTAGAAAGGAAGGATCAAATGCTGCAGCGAGGGCAAATATTCTGGACCAACTAGATTTCATTCTCAAATGGGCAGTGTGCGCATTATTCTCGAGAGACCATACGTCTGGTCTTCGCTCACTTCTTTCGATGATCCAAACGTTGCTTCAGTGGCTAAGCGAGGTTTCATACAACCTAGAAGATGCAGAAGCCATGATTCTCCTTCCTTTTGTGTTCGACAAGGCCGGCGTTGCCAAGTCTCAATTCAAGGACCAGTTTGCTGAAATCATTTCGTTTGTGAGAACGAAGGAACTTTACTCAAATAAACAGTTTGGTTCTGTCATTTGCACGAAAGTTGTGGAGAAGTCGAAGTCAAATCGTGCGCGCTTACAAGCGGCATCAGAGTGGAGGTCTTGTGTGGATGCTATTGGTGTAGGTGCAATTGGCAAAAAGGGGCTTCTCGCTCTGGCGCAAGCCTTATCGCTTGAGAAGGTGGCTGAAAATCGTAATGAGTATCTGGAACTCTTTTGCAAGGTTCATGAAAAGTATGGTGATTTGGACAAACTTATCTCGCTTATGGGTGACAAGCTGAATGAAAAGGCTAGGGAAATGATCGTCGAACAGTGTTCGAAACAGTCCCCCGGAGAAATTGTTCGTCCTGAGCCATCCAGGTTGAGGACCCCATCGCGGGCAAGCATTGCTAGACCAAGCAACATTTCGCCTCGTTCCACTAACCAAGTTTCACAGCGACAATTTTCTTCATCGCCTGCGATAACTGAGCCATTGCAGTCACGAGTTCAAAGTGATCGGGTAGAAAATGGAAGAAGTGAACGATCCTTGCTAAAAACGAGTAAATCTGCTGATGTACCGAGCGTCCACCAGCTTGTTCCTCCTACCTCACCTCAACATGATGATGGCTCTGATTTATACAATGAAGCACTCATTGATATAACGGATATGATCAGCAACGCAGACATAGCGTCGGAAAGAGGGAACAGGGCAGTGAACACACTGTGTTCAGCATTGAGAAATAAGAGTGATGGAACACTGAGTCCATCAGGAGTCGCCGATATTAGGCAAAGTGCTGCGTCTGATGCAGATGGATGCCTGAATATATTGACAAGGTAAGATTTGGATATCGAGGTTCTATGACCTGAAAGATTGCTTGTGACCAATCACCCATTTGTGTGTCCTTGTCCAGTTTGCTGAAGTTCACCTTTGAGCACGGAGGCCCGGGTGCATCGCTTCTATGCCCACTGATAAAGCAAACCGCAGAGGCATCGCTAGCCTTCTTCCGCGGAACTGAGTTTACCAGTGACATTTCTCAAACATCTCTGGAAAACACTATTCAAGTGACTGTATGTGTTCTTCTAGACGATCGTCTTGCTTCCGTCGGTGCAGTGAAAGCTGCTGATAGCATAGGTGGGATTACCAAGATGATCAACAAGGTAATGGCTGACGATTTACTATACTCATCACAATACCTGTTTTGTTCACTCACATCATGTATATCTTGCTCAGCTTGCGATGAGGGCGGCCATGGCTCCACCCCGTAAAACATCAATGCCGGCTCTCCTTGCATTGCAGCAATCCACCATCTCGTCAACAAATATTCAAGAACCTGCGAAAGTATCAAAAGTGCTGACAAAACTGTTTGGCAAGATTGTCAAGGATGAGCATGAAAAGAACGCAGGAAATCCTTTTGGAGACATTGACACAGAGTCTTTCAGCATCATAGTTTATTCCTTAGACTGGTTACTTCAAACTATGCGAGACGTCCAGGCAGGCCAGCCAGACTCCTTTGAGCTTGTGAAGCATTCAAAGGATATGAGCAAAGATCTAATGAAGGAAATTGTCAAATGCAGAGGTGGCGATGCAGTCCGAGATGCAGTGGTTCAACTTACACTCCCAGAAGAAGGGCCGTTGGGTGATCTGCTTGTTGCAGTTGAACAAGAAATTGGTGTTCATTCTCGCCACATTTCATCTTCCCAAGGAGAAACTGATGTAGACAACATGAGTGGTGGCATGAGCAAGGAGACACGTCTTTCACAGCTCATCAAAGACTACGCTGATCTTCTTGAGAATGGTCCTAAGAAACAGGCGGCACTTTTTGGTCTGGTTGATTTTATGAAGGCCAATGTTGACATGGACCTTAAGGCGCACCTCTCTCAGCACACTTCTCCGCACTTCAGGGATCATCTCTTGGATCAACTGGAGAAAGCATCAAAAGAGAATGTTATCGGTGAGGGAAATATTGAAAATGATCTCAATCAAACCGCAAAGATCCAAGTCAAAGAGCAAGAGTATGCTGCTGCAGAACAAGCTACGTCGGCGGCGTCGCTCAGAGCAAGGCTAGAAGCACTTAAGCGATAGCTTCTGATTGTGTATGATATTCTGGTTTCCTTACATTGCACTATTGTGACTATGTTGGTATTAGACAATTTAGAACATCACATCGGCAAAAGTTGTGAGACGCCGGATGTCGACTTCGAAGCATTTACTGATTAACATGCCAATCGAACCAGGTAATGTGCTGTACAAGCAACCTCGTTTGCCAGGAGTCTCAACAAAGATCAGTCAAAGCCCAGGCATGGCCAATGAGGTTTCCATTGCAATATGCATTCGACACAAAATGAGCTAGGCAAAGGACCGCGCATCCAAGTGCATATATCCTTTTGCCTCGTGCTTCAGTTGATTGATAGTCTCCATGTCATCATCGCTCAAAGTAAATCCATAGACGCTCAAGTTTTCTTTCATATGATCTGTGATGAAAATATCATTGGTAAGAAGATATCATAAAATGACGACAGTTGATATGTAACGAAAGAACCAGACCCACCAGGATTGCCCGTGCCAGGAATGACAGCGCAGCCTCGTTGGATCGCCCAGCGTAACATGATTTGGGACGCTCTCCTGTCATACTTAGTGGATAGTTGGTTAAGGACTTCATCCGCCATTGCTCGATCCTTGTCAACCATACCTCCTGTTCAATGCATTAGAGATCAGTAGTGTTATTGACAAAAAAGTGCAATAGTTGTAACACGTACCCAGTGGGCTATAGGCAGTAATTGTAATACCACGCTTTTGACAGTAATCCACTGTTTCCTGAACATGTTCCGGTTCAAATGGGTGGAACTGGATCTGATTGTTTGCGATGGGTGCTCCCACTCCTTCGAGCTCTTGAATGTGTTTCTTGCTGAAGTTTGACACCCCAGCATTCCTAATCAAGCCACTATTGCGTATATCGGACAGCGCCTTCCAAGTTTCGACGCGACACTCCGTAGGGCTTTTGCCCTCCTTGCTACAAGGTGATGACAGCCCCGGAAATGGCACCGGAAAGTGTTGCAGGACAAGATCAATGTAGTCCAGTCCGAGATCCTCAGCATACTTCTTCACGTTAGTCATGGTACTTTCGTATCCGAAGTGGGTGGGGAAGATCTTTGTTGTCACAAATATTTCGTCACGAGGCACGCCTCTTCTGATAGCTTCCGCGATGCCTTTGCCTATGGCAACATGATTCAAGTAAAGATGCGCACCGTCAATATGTCTGCCGCCCATGAGAAGATACCAGAGAACGGTTCGGTAGACGAGGACGTCCTAGAGTGTACCAGAGATCATGGGTACCCATGCCAGAGATAGTGTGAGCGCTGAGAGCGAACCGAAATAGAATGCTGAGGCAAAACCAAAGCACCGACGGGCACCGGCATCATCAACAACTCACATCATAAGCTGTTGCGCGGCAGCACATCCCAATGCCATTTTGTGGGAACTTATACCCGCCAGGCAAGTCCAGGAACAATTCATTCTCCGGACGAGGCTGAGGCATGAGATCATCGGGGACCTCGGGAGTGCCCTTCATTTTGCCATGGCCGACGATGGTCGGAGGCAGGACTCCCTGGAAGAGGGGGATGACCGTCGCGAAGAAACATCCCATGGGAACTTCGTGCGAGGCGAACCAGCCGACGGCGGCCGCCACCGCCAGGACGATGGAGGGGATGATCCTCCACAGGATCACGGACTTGATGGACATCGTTGGACGTTGGGTGGGTCGACGAGACGAGGGATGAGGTGATTTGATGAACGATGACGATGCCGAATCCGAAATCCGAAGCCGACTGCCGACTGCCGACGGGCGCAAAATCTTGTGGTTTGTTGGATGGATCCAATTTTTTATCCTATTTGCCTATTCGATATACAATACCTACATTACGTAAAAAAGCCATGACCGTCTGGGGTTTTCTATTTCTCGGTAAAGAAATGGACTGGGCCCTTTGCTTCCCTACATATTTCGATGCATTTCATGCATTTTCTGGTTTACTTTTGGTTTTTGGCCTCATTTCACTTCAAGATCTCATCTCGCTCATACGTACCTACGTACGTATGCTACATATTTTTTTTATTTTTTATGTATGTATGCATGGTCAAATTTTATACGCCGCACTTACGTATGATACGGACACGAACAGAGGTACATATGTGTCACTGATTTCAATCTCATTCTCATTGTGTCGCCGTGGTGTCGCACCGGACCCCGACGACCAACGACCGACGCCCCGCCCCCTCCGCCCTCCGCCCGCCCACCTTCGCCCGCCCACCTTGCTTCGCCTCACACTATGCACACCTCACTTACACCTCGCACCTCGCACCCGCACCTTACCTCGCCCCTCCTCGCTCATCGCTCTCGCCCGGCCCCGCCGCCCGCCTCGCGCGCTACTGGATGGTGCCATTCGCTTCGCGCTTCGCTCACCTCACACGCCGCCGCGCCTTCTCGCTGCCTGCTGCCAGCCCGATCCCCCTCGGCTTCATAATACGCTAAGTGGCCCCGCGTAATATTTCTCTCCAGCTCGATCTCAATATTGGCCAGAGGTAGCACGGTAAAGCAAAAGAAGCGGTCGCCAACCAGAGGCGAAGCCAGGGGCGACATAGTAGGACGAGGTTTAGACCAAATCGATGGTCCAAACGGCTATGCCGTGAGTTTTTCCTATCCATACATGCTTCGTGCAACTTTTTTCGTATCGCGTTGTACCTTCGCCTCATGGGATCCACCTATCCGCACATATCCTTCGCCGATTTGATGAACGTATCCTACACAGGTCATCAACCGGGAGGCATGCTCTGCGAAAGAATCTTCGCGAAGCAGAGCACCATGACGATGCTCGCCCGGCGAGCCATGCATACAATGGGCGCGGGGGGGGTTCACGTACTAGCAGTGGAGGGTGGTCGGTTGAAGATAGGAGGGCCTCGTTCGAAGCGATGCACTCCATGGATGAGGACGATCAAAAGGATAACAAAGTAAAATCGAGCAGGAGTACTCTCGTCGATGATCTCACCAATGCGGACTCGGAGCTCGCGCGGTTTCTTCTCGCAAACGAACAGGAGGACGATAATCATGGTTTGTTCGAGAAGGTCGTGTTCGACAATTCGTTGGTTAAGAGTGTTCGAAATTTTGCAACTCAGTTAGTTACAGGGGAAGACGGGGTGAAGAAAAGTGGGTCCCTGGGCACAAGCAAAGCCTGGTAAGCACTGAGCTTCTCCCCGTACCTCTTTTTTTTGCCGTCGTGATGTGACTTATCCTGCCTTTTTTATACCCATCGAAGGTTTTACTCGCTTGCCCTTGAGCCGATGGAAGTGCGTAGAGATCGGATCATAATGCTTGCAGAAGCTTATGCAATCTTTGGGTGAGATATTTCGTTTCCTCATAGTGCCACGTGCTCTAACAAATTCGAACAGCGCTGAATCATATCCTCCTGAACACATCTTAGAGCGCTTTTTCTCAGTGGGACATGGGGTAAGAGAGCAATATTAGACCTGATATTTCTTTTGGGCTGTCCTTATTTGTTCATCGCAATCTTTTTCGTCGTTTCCTGTTATATCAAAGTGCTGTATGAGTGGTAAGATACACTCCTTTTTGTGTATTTTATGCTATTCCCCAATCAAGTCGTCACCTTATTATGATGCTGATTGTTGCTTTCAGGGGGAGTTCTTTCGGTTACGGAGGTTGTGCATGGGAGGACACCTATTACTGTCATCCTTATGTGGACAGAGCATTCGAATGTAAGAAATCAGACATGTGAAAGATGATTATGACTCCTTGTGCTGCTGCTAACCGGGAGTGATGGTTCTTATGGTCTAGGCGTCTTGACTATGTTGATAGTTTCAAATCTCTTCATGGCAATGTTTGCTTCCTTCCTGTGGTTAATGTCCATCCTTTTCAGTGGGAGTCATCGAAATTGGGTGTACGGAGCTAGAAACTTGCTTTTACTATGCCACACACTCTTGATCTCGATCTTAATCCTTACTGTGTTAGGGGTTTCGATTGGCATATACCAAAAGTTGGCCCCCTACTGGCCTGAATTGGCCATATGCCTGGCGTATCTATTTGCAATCGTTGGGTATGGGATGTGGGCTGCTGCACAACTCGTTGCTAATGAAATCAGCCTCGAGTATTATCACTTTCCATTTTGGTTCAAGGTGATGATTGTGAGTTTATCCGGAATCAAGCCTCCAATTTTTCAATTATTGTTACTTTGCTGACATCCAAGCGCAGCTTCCATTCCCGTTGCTCCAGAGAGGAGGACGGCAGAAGATACGAGAAGCCGCACTGGAGAGGGCTAAGGTATTGAAACGCCGAGCATATCGGGAAAGAACTATGAGCGCCGCTGTGGAGCATAAATCATTTCAACGAATACAGAAAACCAAGGTTGGTCGACTTTTGAGGCGTGCTGCAGATTCTATAGGTCGGTATGACTATGATGTTTCCAAGTTCGAAGAAAGTTTGGAGGATGACTGGTACAGAGACCCTGCAGAGATGAAGGGTATGAGTGTTGAGGTATTGTCGAAGTACATGCCCCGGAGACTGGCAGATGAGGTATACAGTCTGCTCCATGGAAAGGACTCAGCAGCTCTCCAGAGCTCTAATATCGTGGAGGACTCAACTGTTCTCCGAAGCTCTAGCTTGGGCCAGGGAATTGTTCAGGGGAGCTACCACTCAAGTGAAGGGGGAATGGTAGAAAGAGTGTCTTGGAACTTGGAGGAAGACTCAGACGGTGACTGGGCCCATTAATTACAATCATCGGATCCGATGCCAAGCTCAAATAGACCTACCTATGATTCACGCTGCTGACAGCAAATGAAAAGCGTTTTTGCTACAATAGATACATGGAGGTACAGATACCAGTATAAAATGATAGGACTTGATGAAATAGGAATGATTGTTTAGGTCACTTGCTGTATTTAGAATTCAAACCCACTGCACCATTTTTGGTCCTTCATGTTTACTAAAATCAATGATCACTGTAGCTACCTCTTGCTGTTCCAAATCTATATATTCATATGTAGTATTGCTATTGATACAATGATGCGAATAGAAACGTTTTGTTTTGAAAATAGTCTTGGTAATTGAATCTAGTCTATGTTTCGTGTGCACATGAGACTACTGGGGGGTACCAATGACCAAGGTTGGGCCTTTTGATCGGGCATACTAGATGTAAAAATATCACCCTTTACTGAAATATGAATAAGAAGATACAGCACACTAGGTGAGTTGTAGAAACTTCCGTGCTGTAAAATAGATTTACCAGAAACAGGAATAGATTTGGTTGCTCGAGTGAAAAACTGGAACATTTAAATAGGCACAGATTTGTTTGGGCTGGGAGCTGGGCCTAGGCTTAGCTTGGGCTAAATGGGATTTCATATTGTCATACATAGTGATAAGATTTGGATTTGGTAGAAAAGGGATCTGAATCTCAGAAGATGAACAGTAAACAGGAAGAAGACGAGCCTCTTCAGCTGTCAGGTTTGTCAATAGCGCATTTATGGACCAAGCTGGGAAAAGGGATGCAACAGACATAACAAATAGTGCCAATTGTAGTGCCCAATGATTGACTATGTTGTTAAATCCAGCTTCTCAGATTCTCATCATATGCTGGCGGGAACACAAACAAGAAAATACCAGGTGTATTCTATCCTGGCATGGTAAGGGTGAACTTGTCTTGGTGTTTTAGATTGCAGGTAGCGATGTGATGCCAGGAGATGTCAAGGATAGACAGTTTTTCAACCACAACAGTATTATTTGAAAAATCATTCAGCTAGACAAGAACATCTAACAATTTTTTCGTTGACTTGTAGACGATGGACCAGCATGGATCGAATGGTAACGTTTCAAGACCAACACTGACCCGTGACCCGTTTGATTTCTGACCCCGGAATTTTGCTGACATGCCACTGCAAATGATAGAAAAACTACCATTAGCATGAAGCAAGTCACCCCTTTCTCTCAAGATCCCATCCCGCTCTCCTAGATAATAATCACCTGCTTAATACCTGTAGGAGCGATCCTGGGCCTCGTCCATGGCATCCGACCAGGCCGCGATTCCGTACACGAGGATCGCAGTGGTGACCGTGTAGGGACCAGAGTCAGAGAACTTGGCCCACGCCTGGAAACAAGCATATGTGTCCGTGACCATCGCCATGAGAAATAATGAGATGCTTTTTTCACCACAACAACAATTTCAATTGGAAGAATATCACGACTCACCCTCTTGGGCCAGGTCTTCAGCCAGGGCATGACAATTTGTTGCTCGAAAGGAGACAGATGGCGGGTGATCTGAAAAGGGAAATGTGAGCGCGCACTGTGAGCTAGAGTCAGAGTAGAAATAAAATGATCCCCCGCCCCCCTCTTTCCTGGAAAAAGAAACGCTAGGCGTAATACAATTCCCCGCAACTGGCAACCGTCGAATGAGCTGCCAGGCGTTCCCGCCTGCATGATAATTGCATCATCCCACCCCCCCCCCCCCTCACAT
>JALLBE010000065.1:0-32660 GCA_036939795.1 Thalassiosira mediterranea
CAACTTTTGAATTTAGCCCGATGATGGAGAAACACGATGAAGAAGCTGCTGAATGTCCTATGGATGATGGGACTCCCCAAACTGAGACATTACATGCAGAGAAAGATAACCTTCATCCGAGTGACCCCATGGCTGCCAGTTCCATGCTTGGAGGGTCCATTCCAGATATCAAGAATCATTTATCCTATGGAGGGATCGAGGGACATCTATCCTCTGACGAACCGTCAGCCCCAGTGTCTCAGACTGCATCAGTATTGTTTGAAAATATATCAAATGCAGGGGTTGAGGACCACCCATCCTCCGACGAATCGCCAGCCCCAGTGTCTCAGATTGCCTCAGAATTCTTCGAGAGTGAAAATACCAAGATGAAGGTGGGCATGGCAAGGGCAGACGCACTTGGCAACACTGGTGCAAATGTCCAGACCAGTGTTAACAACCCAGACCTTGTGTCTGAGAATGCCCAAAACACAGGGATTGAGATCCATGCATTTTCTGAGGAAGATGCCCCGCCAGTGCCAGTGTCTCAGGTTGCCTCAGTTTTCTTTGTGAATGAAAATACCAAGATGAAGGCAGACATGATGAGGCCGGACACCCTTGATGGCACTGGCGCAAATGTTCAGACCAGTGCTATCCCAGACCCAGAGTCAGAGAATGCTCAAACCACAGGGATTGAGGACCATGCATGTTCTGAGGAAGATGCCCCGCCAGTGCCAGTGTCTCAGGTGGCCTCAGTTTTCTTTGAGAATGGAAATACCAAGATGAAGGCAGACATGATGAGGCCAGACACCCTTGACCGCACTGAAGATGCCCCACCAGCGCCAGTGACAATAGCTGAAGCTGAATCAATTGATGCAAATGCCAGGAGGACAGTTCCAATGTCAGCTGTAAGACCTCCTCCACCGTCAATGCTTCCTATTCCACCTCAACAGCCAACCCTTTCATCAGAACCATCAGTCCCTGTCCTCGAGGCACATCTTGTAGAAGATGTTGTGGAAGATGAGTTACAATTCCCAATTTACAATGCAATTCCACTAGAGGAGGACACCCACTGGTGGAAAAGAAACCAAAAGTGTACAGTGGTGACATCATTGTTGCTAGTTTGTGCAATGGCTGTGGCATTAGGAGTATCACTTGGCTCTCGCAGTGGTGGCAACAACACTATTTTCATAACTTCAACACTCTCACCAACTGGCTCAAGTGCTCCAACTGTAACGTTGTCTCCAACCTCAGAAGATTCTTGGCAATCACTTCGACCATCAGAACAACCAACTGGCTCAGAAGAACCAACTGGCTCCCCCACATTTCATCAACGTCAATGCTTCCATAATGATAATGAGCTGAGAGCTGCAGTGGAGGCCTACACAGCAAATGGTATCATCTGCTCCATTGGAAGTGGTGCATGTAATGTTACAGAAACGTATGGCTGGCCAACCGGGACATGGTGTGTTTCAAACGTCACAGACATGTCTTCTTTATTTAAAGGAAAAAATGGCTTCAATGAGGATCTCTCCTTTTGGGACGTCTCCCAAGTCACGACAATGGAAGCAATGTTCCATGGTGCTTCAGAATTCAACGGTGATTTATCAGCATGGGACACCTCCTCAGAGGAGGACATGTCATTCATGTTCTATCATGCATCTGTATTCAATGGCAATTTGAGCTCCTGGATAACCTCAAAAGTCATGACAATGGAGTCCATGTTTGACGAAGCTATTGATTACAATGGAGATGTGTCAGGATGGGACACCTCCTCAGTGAAGGACATGTCATTCATGTTTTTCAATGCAACTGCATTCAATGGTGATGTATCCTCTTGGGAAACCTCGAAAGTCACGACCATGTATGCAATGTTTCATGGTGCCTCAGAATTCAACAGTGATTTATCAGCATGGAACACCTCCTCAGTGGAGGACATGACAGCTCTGTTTTCTCAAGCATTTAGATTCAATGGCAATGTGAGCTCGTGGGTAACCTCAAAAGTCACGACCATGTCTGCAACGTTCTATGGTGCTTCAGAGTTCAATGGTGATTTATCGGCATGGGACACCTCCTCAGTGGAGGACATGACAGCTTTGTTCTACAGTGCAACTGCATTCAATGGTACATTTGATGGAGATGTATCCCATTGGACAACATCATCTGTGAAAGACATGTCATTCATGTTCTACAATGCAACTGCATTCAATGGTGATGTATCCTCTTGGGAAACCTCGAAAGTCAAGACCATGAAAGCAATGTTCTATGGTGCTTCAGAATTCAACTCTGATTTATCAGCATGGGACACCTCCTCAGTGGAGGACATATCATTCATGTTCTATCAAGCATCTGTATTCAATGGCAATGTGAACTCCTGGGTAACCTCAAAAGTCACGACCATGGAGTCCGTGTTCTATGGTGCTTCAGAATTCAATGGTGATTTATCAGCATGGGACACCTCCTCAGTGGAGGACATGAAAGCTTTGTTTTCTCAAGCATTTAGATTCAATGGCAATGTGAGCTCGTGGGTAACATCAAAAGTCACGACCATGTATGGAATGTTCTATGGTGCTTCAGAGTTCAATGGTGATTTATCAACTTGGGACACTTCACAAGTGGTTGACATGTCATTTATGTTCGATCGTGCTGCGGCATCAATGGAGAGATACAGGGTTGGAACATTTCCAATGTGAGATCGACCTTGTCCATGTTTTCCAACGCCACACTCTTCAACCAAGACCTGTGCATGTGGAGCGGTAATTTCTTTTTTTACAACAACTCCAATGACATGTTTGCAGACTCGGGCTGCGTTTTTCAGGATGACCCTGATCCTCACGTAAGGAGTCCCATGTGTGGATCTTCTTGTAAATAAATCTCAATCATCCACCTCCTTTACTTTGTTTAGTTACAACGCTCTAGTACATACTGCTACGATGGGTTTGCCTATCGTATTAATATGTTGGCGCAGCCTGCTTGCCCGCTTCTAGAGGCTTTGTCTACCACCCTACCAAAAGGTGAGACCAGCAATATTGAGGAGCACATTCATTGTGCCCTTGCAAAATTGGACGACACACTGGCATGAGACTGGAGATTATATTTGAGCGCCCTGTAAATGAATTCGAACCGACGAGCCCGGTAGAGTGACTTGGACACTACGAAGGCCCGTCATACATCACCTTTATTGTCACTGGGAAAATTAATGTTTGTTGAGTCAATCGCAAATCCTAGATTTTGGTTATATTCATATTCGCGTTATTTGAATATCCCTTTGCCTGGCCGCTCGATCGAAAGCAAGCTTTTCGATCGCGCGACGATCGCAAGGCCGAGGAATCCTCAGCGACGAGAAAGGCGCTGGGAGGAATGTCCCTACGAGGATGAGAAAAGAGAGGTTATTGAACCGACTGGATAGCGCCCAGCCCCACGGAGAACAGCTTGGCGGAACAGCATGAATTGATGCAAAGCTGCGCATCTCGTCGGCGTGTGTCTCGGCAATCATACCTTCAGAGATAGGCGATGCTTTTCGAGGAGATGTGGGCCTTGCCTGCACAGTAGTACGTTACGTTACAGCGTACAGCTGCGTACAGTCAGTTTCGGTTTAGCCAGTCATCTATCCATCTCTGGTTTGATAGACCAGAGATGTGTATGTCATCTGCACCGTAAATGAGCAAACCCAGTATAACCAATGGCACCATTTCATCATTAACTCTCCTTTCCTTGTTCTTCCGATGCCGCATCAGCTCCCCCTTCGATGGCAACCTTCGCGCCCTCTCCAGCGCTCTCCTTCACCAGCGCCCCCGGACCATAAAGCAGCGCATTCAGCTCCTCCCTCTTCTCTCCGCCGCCCGGTCCCGCCAAGTGCTCCAAAATGCCCTCCATGTCGTAATACCTCTTGACCAACTCGGTGTCGTCCTGGAGCGGCCACAGCCCCCTCCTCTCCAACTCCGCCTCCCAATCCCGCTTTCCCTCCGCCTCCTCTCCGTTGGGCGCGGATTCGGCGTCGTCGAGGCCGCGCTCGTGGAGGCGGCCGTGATCCTCGAACTTCCACTGTCCGAGGTGGGGGATCAACCCGAGGTGTCGCGCGCGCTTGACCAACTTGGCGATCTTCCTCTGATCCTTGGCGCCGAGCCTGCTCTGCACGCGATTCATGATCTTGCCCCCCGGGGTGGTGTACCGCCTCAGCAGCGCCAGGTTGTTGTGATGCAGCAGCGGCCGGGGGATGGGCTTGGCGTGCTTCCTGTTGACCTTCCTCGCGGGGTTCAGGTCGGACGGGAGCAGGTCCGCGAAGGGATCGTACCCGTCCCCCTTCTCCCCCGGGGCGATCTCCGGTCCGAACGCCCGCTGGTTGAGGCGGGGGTTGAGGTACGCCATGTCGAGGTCGGCGTCGAAGAATTTGGCCGAGTCGGCCGCACCGTCGGGGCCGGAGGAGACGTCGTTGTGCGGGATGAGGTCCGGGTCGGCCTTGATCGCGCGGGTGAGGTCGCGGGGGTGGATCCCGCGCTCGGACTGCGCGTACTTCTTGACCGCCTGGAGTTCGCGGGGGGAGAGGGGACGCTCCACGGCGTTCGAGAGGAGGTCGTCGCCGTCCTCGTCGTCCCCCTCCCCTCGGACGCCGCCGGCGGGATCGCGGCCGAGGCCTCCCAGGGCCAATTGCTGCTCGCGGACCCTGCGGGCGACCCGTCCTCGCTCGGCGTTGGGAGCTCCCAGGCCATCCCCGTCCTCGCCATCGCCGCCCGACTTCCATCGCTCGGCCACGCGGGCCACCACCTCGTCGCCGCTCGCTTCGTCGTCCATCTTCAACAACCTCCTCTCATCTGATGTGAGCTCGGCCTCCGTCTTGTCGGTCCACTTGCCGGTGAACTTGTCGCGCACGTACGAGGGTGGGGCGGGGAGGGAGTCCTCGTCCTGCAGGAAGATGTTGCGGTCGTCCTCCTTGTCGTCGTCTCCCCCGCCTCCTGAGGCGGAGGAGAGGGGTCGGACGCCGCACCGCGCGTCAAATTCTTGGTGCAGGGAGGACGTCCGCGCAGCCAATTGCGTCGATGGGAGCTTCACGGCGGCGGAAGATGGAGCCGAGGCGCGGGAGACGAGCGTCCTGGCCCCGGCGCCGGCGGCACCGCGGCGGAGGCAGGCCCGCAGGGTGAACATGGTGATCGATGGCAATCGAAGCGGTGAGTGAACGGCCGGCGGAGCGGCGCGCCGACGGATTGGCGATTTGGCGATTGATGGCTCTACCCGCCTCTCTGCTCTTTTTGCCCGTGGTGTGATGGCGTGCTGGAGACGACGGCCGACATAAATTGGCGACAATGATATTTTGGCGATCTGTCGTTGAGAGATAGAGGAGATGAGAGAGAGGCTGCGTGGGTACATACGTTGGCCACCGCCGACGGACGACGGACGCCGCTCTAGAGCGAGCGGGATACTGTGGGACATCACGGTTTACGCAAACCTCATCTCGCGCCGCTGATTGGCGCAGGCGACGACCAGGCTACCGAGTAGTAGCGACCACACCGGCTGCTTGGTCCGGCCCATCACACATAGCGGGAAGAATAAAATGCCGTCAGCTGCACCAGAGGACACGGCCGACGCGCACCCTCCATGCGACGACGCAGCCGGAGGTGCGACCAAGTCCGACACTGAAGTCGCCGATGCGACAAATGCTGTGGGGGGAGAAACATCACGCGACGAGAATGGAGCTGATAAGGAATCAGCCTCGTCGGCGTCTGCCGTAAACGCGGCTTCTTCCGACTGTGCTACCAATGATGTGTCGAAGACGGCTTCCGGCGACGATGCTCCGGCCGAGATGAAAGCGGAGAAGGGGGAAACGCATGACGACGCAGCGAAGGAGGCCCCCGCCCCAGAAGGTTCTGAAAAGCTGCCCCAATGTACGAATGCAACCCAAAAAATTCTGGCAAACCCTCCGGGCTTGGATATGCCGCCGGGTTTGGACATGGGGGATGGTGCCGGCGGTTCCAAATCTGAAGCAAAGGAAGTGATAAGCGATTCAGATGTAGTGATTAACCCGGAGGAGGTTCAAGCTGGATCTGCTGTGAAGGAAATCAACGAAACTCCAGATGCTGTGGCTATGTCAAGTGAAGTTAATGTTGGTGTAGGTGACGATGCATCCAAAGGAGAACGTTCGGATCTGGAGGAAGAGCAGATGGGATCGAGTAAAAATCGAGACGAGGATGATGGTCAGTCTGGGGACCATGCGAAATCCGACATTAAGGAGCCACCAGGCATGGATGTCCCACCTGGCTTGGAAGCTGGTGTTGCTGGCGATTCCAAATCTGAAGCAACTGCAGCGAAAAACGATTCAGAAGGGGTGAGTGGCCAGAAGCATCTCGAAGCAACATCTGCTTCGGATGAACTCGCGGAAGATTCAAGCGCCATGCCTGAAAGTGATGCTGGGGATGATATCGAGGCAATCAGAGGAGAGGTGTCACAAGAGGGGGAGCAGCAATCGTGTGGTTTCCCAGGGAAGGATGAGAAAGGTGGAATCAGTGATGATGGCCCAGGGGATAACGTCGACGAGGGTGGACAACAAACGTTAACAGGGACAGTTCAGCAGGAAGGGAGTCAGTCTTCAGCTGAGAAGCCGATGGGTAGTAGCAATGCGCCGAACGACCCGCCTTCGTGTAAAGATGATTGTAGTGGTGCAGCAGTGGCAACCAGTACAGATGGAGAAACGCCCCAAAACAAACTGGAGACTAAGTCATCGGTAATCGAACCAAAAGACGGTGATCCTAAAGGAGGCAATGATGTCAGCAAGGAAGAGGGCGTTTCACCACCCGATGATGCATCAAATGAGCTGTCTTCCCGGGATGGCCCTGAGTCTTTGACAAAGACTTCAGAAGGTGGTATCAGTGCTGCTCAAACAGAACCAAAAGTCAACGATCCTTCTGTTAGTAATGAGGGCGCAGGTTTGAATGTAGATGCCACCAAACCCAATGCCAGGTGCTCATCCTGCCGGAAAGCCCATCAAAAGTGCGTCTATCCAGCACGAAGCAACGACGAGCCCCTGCGCTGTGAGCGTTGCACCCGCCTTAATCAGGAATGTGCTCCATACGTATCAAATGAAGAGGAAAATTCCAGTGGTGGCACGGATGAAGCCCTGGACAAAGGTGCACTGGACAAAAGTCAGTGCAAGCTGGTGGGCTGCGAACAGGATTGTATAAGGCTTGGCAATGGTTGTTGCATGAAACATAGAATGCTAGGAGGGCGAATCGCAGCCCGTCTCCCTTCGGCAGTGAAATCGCGGCGAGACAAATCGATTAAGCCACTTCTCGATGTTGGAGATTCTGTCTATGCTGCCTTTTGGCGTCAAAAGGACAAAGAACGCGCTAAGGACCCATTGTGGCGTCCTGGTGTCGTCTCCTCCTATCAAAAAGCAACTGAGCAGGCCGACGAACGTTATGGTGAAATCCGGTACTACAACATCAAATACGGTGATGGATTGTCATTCAAAAACATTCCTGATCATTTAGTCTTCCCAACAGAGGATTACTTGCTTCACATGCGCCTTGGCGACCAGGGCAATAAACCAACGTCGTCATGGAAGGGAGTTAGAAACATCACTGATCAGAAATCAAGCGACCTGTGGGCCCAGCATGCTGGTTGGTATGTTGCCACAATTGACGGGGTAAAGCATGTCTTCTCCCTCCTGGCTGATGCACTTCGAGCATATGACGCAACTGTTGTTCAAAAGAAAGGTTTGGCGACAAATATAAATGATCTGAACCTTCCCAATGAATGGGAAGAACTGTTCTCGAAGGAGGACATCTTGAAAGTAAAGGCACAACTCAAGGCAGTGCGTGTGGACAAAAAGATGAAGAAAGCTACGGATAAGGGAAAGAAAGAGAAAGCCAAGCCAGCCGCCAACAACAAGCGTAAACTCGATGATATCCAGGATTCGAAAAAGAAGCAGACGTCGCCAGCGAGCAAAATCTGCAAGGTGGACGACTGTAAGAAAAAGAAAGAGCGCAACTGCGATGGGTATTGCTGGGCACATTTCAAGCAGTTTGCGACAGACCCAGACAAGATTATGGCGGCTGTGACGCCGCGATTTTGCACAGTCGAAGGATGCAATAAGCAAAGAACACACAGATCACAAGGTTATTGCGATGCTTGCTTCAAGAAGATACGCCCACGCGCTGCAAAGACCAACGCCAATGCCAAGGGCAATGATAATGGGACTCCATCGGGAAAGGCTGCCCAAAAGGCAACATCCTCCCCTGTCCAGGCAGTTTCTAGTAGGCGGTGCATATTAGAAGGCTGCAAAATAAACCAACTATCGAATGGTAGGAGTTTTTGCTCTGGGCATTCAAAGCTGGGAAAGCAGCTATCTGACTCAACCCCATCATTCATACTGAAACGCCAGAAATCTTTGAAGCCCCTCATGGGCCAAGGTTTGGCTGTCTATGCTGCCTATTGGCCACCTGAAGACACTGCTCGGAAAACAGAGCCATCTTGGTATCCTGGCACGATCTCCACCTGCAGAATCAGCAAAAAAATGGCTGACAAACGATTCGGTTACGTTCACTTTTACAATGTGAACTACGATGATGGAGATGTATTGGACAACATATCAGAGCATTTTGTGATGCCCAAGAAGGAATACTTGCTGCACATGCGTCTCCAAAAACGCCGAAAAAACAACTCATCATGGAAGGGAGTGGTAAATGTGACGGATAAGAAGTCAAAGGACATGTGGGCAAGGCATGTTGGCTGGTACGATGCTACCATTGATGGGAAAACGCACTCGTTCTCATTTCTTGCCACTGCACTCCAAGTGTATGATGCCTCAGTTGTGCGAAAGAAAGGGCTGAAAACTAAGAGGATCGATTTGAACCTACCCGAAGAGTGGGATGAACTTTGGAAAGATAAGGAGTTGTACATGAAGGAAGGCGGGAATCCCAGTGAAGGGTCCGACAAGTCTCCCAAGAAGGGCAGATTGGCGAACAGAAAGAATGTATGCATTTGGGACGCATGTAACAACTGCACCCAAACACCCGGGAGCTACTGCCTGGGTCATGCAATGCTTATTGAGCATCGAGGCAAATTGAAGGGCTTTAAGTGCATTGAACAGAAGTTGCCACCAAAAGTAATTGTGCCAGCTGCCAAGGCAACAGCAAAGACTGGTGCAGCAATGCCGGCTGCAACAGCGTCTGGTGCAGCAAAGAGTGGCGATGCTAAGTCCAAGTCGGCAAGGGCGAATGATGCAAAGGCAAGCACAGCAAACAAAAATGCCATGCCAGCCTGGTCCTCAGAAGATATCCAACTTATCATATCCCTTGACGACATGTATCGCAATCTTCGAGCTGGCGAAAAGTACAAACTTATGGCTGGGAAAATGCCTCGGTGGAGCGAAAATCAGATCAAGGCAAAAGTCATTGAGCTGCGGCAACTGGTTGCTAATGGAGCTGGGATTGGTAGACTGTTGCCCGGTTTTGTTGATATCAAGGCTACTCTTTCCAGATGGAAGAAGACGGAAATCGATAAACTCATGAACTTGGAAGCACAGTTTCAGCGAGAAGATGAGCATACAAAGAATATGAAAATAGCTCAGGCGATTCCTCGCTGGAGTAGTGACAAGTGCAGCTTCAAAACTTTGTTCATGCGTTGGCAGACCATGGCCGTGGAGCAGGCAGCAGATAAGAAACGGAAGAACGCAGAAGCAGCAGCCAAGAAGGAAGAGAAGAGGAGAAAGATGGAAGAAGATGTTGCAAGGGTCAACGCGAGGGTTGCGGCTATGCAGGCAGGTCATGTTGCATCCCAACCTGTTGGTCAACCTTGGGCATATTCAATGCATCAAGGTCAATTTTTCCCATACCCCAGTGGCAACATGATGGTAGCAGCAAGTCACCCACCTGTAGTTGCGATGTCCCACCCCGCCCGCACGCCGGTGGGCGCCCCGCCCTCCCACCAACCCCCGCGGCCGGGACCGTCCAGACCGCCGGCGAAGAAGGCCATGTATGAATCAAAGGGGCGTAAAATCAGCACGTGCGGTCGGTGTGGCCTCCCCAAAAAAGGGCACAAGTGCCCCTACCAGAAAGCAGGGGTTAGCGCGAACGTTGCGGCTGCTGCTCGCATTGGCACAACAGTGGATGGAGCAGGTCAAGCTGGTGCCCCATCTCCAAAGGAACCGAAACCAGGGGTTAGCGCGAACGTTGTGGCTGCTGCTCGTGTTGGCACAACAGTTGATGGAGCAGGTCCAGCTGCCCTGTCTACAAAGGAAAAGAAGGCAAGTGAAGTCCCTCTTGTGGATCTGACTTCCACACCCCCATCAGAGTCAAAAAAGATTGACGACAAGAAGTTTGTGAAAATGTTAAATGATGACCCTTATCGCCGTGACCGGAGTGGACCCAAAACAGTTGAGGCTCTCATGAAAGATCAGGCAAGTGGCGACAAAGGCTCCTTGTGCTAGAGGTGAATACTACATCCAATTGTGCATTTAGATGGCTGAATTGATATTGTACTTCAATGAAATCAAGTGGAGACAGTAAGCGAATATTCATAACAGTACTTTTTGAGGATGTGGTGAAAAAGTGTGCTTAGTGTTTACACCTTCCCTCAAAGTGATCCTGAGAGATCTCTGTAGGTACAACCAGTGAACAGTGAATGTCATCAGCCACTCTGAAAGACTAAAACGTATCTAGGCCTTCATCGTGGGCTTTCCAGAGGCATCAAACTCGAAGAAGAATCCCTCGTTCTTCGCCAACGAGTTCATCTTTGCAACCATGGCCTCCCGTTGCGCCTTCTCCTCACTGTCGTCCTTGCTAGCAGCGGCAGCCGCGGCCTTGTCCTTGAAGAACTGCACGAAGGCGGCCTGGACAGGGTCGGCACCGGAGGAACCGCCCTTGATCGTGGAGATGGCAGAGTCGAGCGCAGCCTTCTTGAGGGCCTTGTCCGACGAGAACTTCTCGGTAACGGTGGCAGTGGCCTCGGCCATGAGCGCCATCTTCGTCTTCTCGGTAACACTGGCCTCCTCAGCAGCAATCATGGTGAGCATGCGCTCCACCTGGGCCTTGAAGTCGTGCTGGGGCTTGACGGCACCGGCAGCGTTGAGCTTCTCGTAGGTGGCGGCACGGATCTCGTTGATGGAGTTGAAGTCGTTGACCATGTTCTGGTTGGCCTTGAGGAAGACAAGCTTCTGCTCAAGGGCCTCAATGACCTTGTCCTCAGCCTCATTGTGTTCCTTGAGGATCTTCTGGGCTGTCTCGTCCAAGGACTTGTAGACGGCATCGCCACCCTGGGTGTAGAAGGTGACACAGAAGGCCAGGAAAACAGCAAGGAGCTGGGTCTCCTCATTGATGACATACCAGTCAAATTTGATGAGGGGAACAGCGGCAGCAACTCCGATAGGAAGGGCGAACCATTCCGAGAGACCAGTGCCGAAGAGTCCTCCCTTGGACTCAACGGGGACGGCCGCATCGGCCTTGGCCTCTTCCTCCCTCTTGGCAGAGGCGTGGAAGCTCATGTTTCCAGGGATGACGGCCGACGGCGCCCTATCCCACGAAAAATAAAGTAGAAAAAGAATAAGATGTTAGACGATGCCATGGAAAGATCATGATACCGACACATCGCATCAGAATGGACTGCCAAACCAATACAATCTCCTTCCAAAGCTGCTTTCGCTATTCAATAAGGTGCACTCGCGCCGGAAACGAAGAGGCCGCACATTTTTGTCAGCACTTCAGGGACCGAGACGCATTCCCTCACTCAAGCAAGACAACCGACGGTTCATCCAGCATCCCCTCAACCATATTGGTTGTCTCGTATAATATTCCATCCTGTGGCCTTTAATTGTCCCTACAACGATGTCGAGCTGCGTCGTGATCGACCATCCCTGGAGTAGCCTCCAAAATCCAAAAGCCGGGGCCAACTTCGCAGCAGCGCGGCAATCCGCCTGCGTTTACGCGGATAATTGTCGACTACGGATCTAGCCGAGTTGGCGACGACAGCTCGGATATTTTTCCTAGAGTTGGAGCGCGCTGTTCGACCTTCGGGTCCGGTTCAGCACCGCCTCTCTGGGCGGTCAACGAGGGGGTGTATCATTTCAACCCCCCGTTGGGCCAACATCCAACATCCTCATGCATTGCCGCCCCCAAAATGCCCCAATGCCATCGCCCCATCCACGAAGACATCCATGGAGAGCTAAAGCCACCGCAAGCCCCCAATAATTCGACCAGCCGACCAGCCGACCCGAACCAGCCGAGGAGGAACCGCCGATCGCATCCGACGAATCCCCACCATCGAATTCAGCCCCTCCGACGCGCTCCGATCCCGCCCAAGCCACGAGTCGTCCCCTGCCCCGTCGCCATCCCGCGGAACTTACCCCCTGGAGGAGGACCGGACGGCGGCCCGCCTGATAGCGGAGGAGGTGGCGGCGCGCAGCATGGTGTTTTACTACACTTTGGTCCAAGATGCCGTGGATGAAGCAAGAAGCAAGCAAGGCCGGACGCGGGGGATCCGCTGCCATTGGCAGACGGACAGACGGTCGGCGTTGTTGGCGCTCGTTGGATCGCGCCGTTGCGTTGGGTGAAAAGATATCAAACTATTTTAGCAAATTTACGCGTCATAGAATACTATTTTATCATATTTCTGGATGAGTAGTAAGTAAATGGTTAGTTGTTTTTAGTACATATTTCATAAATACTTTGAATAAATTCAAAATATAAATAGATCTGAGGCTGTTGGGTGAAACAGTGAGATTAATTATCTTCCTACCTCTGGGGGGGAGTGACTCGACCAAAAACACACGGCTGTGTTGTATAATTTATGCAGACCTAAGTCGCCGTTGCATTCGGCTTCACACTTCACACGTGCTTCACAGTAGGATCCGAAATCCTTTCACCGTCACCATGGCGTCCGCCCTCGGCGCGTCCAAGGCCGCAAACGCGGGAGGGGAGCTCTCCCCCCTCCACTCCGCCCTCACGTCCTGGTCCTCCTTTAACCTCACCGATCGTCGTCCTCACCTCGACAACACCGCCCAATCCCTCCTTGACGCGAAGGAGGCCTCTGCCAAGGCGCGCAAACATTTGGGCGAGCTCACGAAGAATTTGAAGCGGGCCGTGAAGTCCGCCGAGAGCGATCCCTCCCAGGTGACCAATCTAGCGACCCAGTGCAAATCTACCGTAAAGAGTTATCAGGAGGAAATCGATTCCTTGACGCGCAGATGCAAGAGCGCCGAGGGGAGCTTCGTCCAGCTCTACCACGCGCTGCACGAATGTCCCGATCCGGCCGCGGTATTATCCGAGGCGCTGCGTCTCGTGGAGGGACGGGACGGGCAGGTGAACAATTTGCTTAAGGCTATGGAAGAGTTGAACGAGGAGGTGGAGGGCGCGAGGGAGGACAGGGCACGTCTCGAGGCGGATTTGAAGGAGAGGGAGAGGGAGCTCGATGAGGCCAAAAAGAATGGCGGTGGAGGGGGTGGCGGGGACGTTCCTGGGGGGGCACTGTCGCTGGCGGAGAGGGAGGAGCTTATTAGGCTTAGAGGAGAGGTGGCAGAGTACGAGGTGGAGTTCCGGGGGTTGAAGAATCAGGATATCACGATTCGCAAGCTCGAAAGTGAGTGTTTCCCTTGTGTGCACAACTGATGTATTGATCACTGCATGCATTCCATTTGTGCATGCCATGTGTGCCAAACCTATCACATGAAATTTTATGATATTTGATGCATTTGGTTACGACAAATGATACATCGATTGGAGTTTCAATTGATCTGGCTCTTGATTCATCTGATGTGTCCAAAATTCTTTTGATCTCATGGATCACACCATAATTATCACGTCCCCCCATTTCTAGGCAAGATCGAAGAGATGGAGGAAAATAGGGATGAGGAAATTCAGAAGGAATTGAAGTGAGTTCGCCCGACCCGATATCCACATGATTGCAACATATCTCATTCAGGGTCTGAGAAATTGTGGGTTGCCACTCTTTCCCATTCGTTCAGGAAAGCGCAGGAAGAACTGGCCGAATCGGAGGGGCGTCGCGCTGCGGAGGCACTCGAGCGCGAGGCCGCGACCGCCCGTCGCCTCGAATCCGTCGAGCTCCAGCTACGCGCTGAACGCGCAGGTCGTGAGGCCTCGGCGACGCAGCTCCTCAAGGCCGAGGACGGGTTGGGCGAACGCGAGGCGGCGTGGGAGGCCCAGCGACAGATCCTGATCCAGGATGCCGAGAGGTTGAGGGAGGAGCTCAGTGAGGTCTCGAGAGATAGGGACGCGGCCAGGCTACGAATGGAGGCGCTGGGAAAGGCTCCTGCCTCAGGTAACCTGCCACCGTCATCGGGGGGAGTCAAGTTGGCGGAGTACATGAGCGAGAGGAAGGCATACGAGGCAGAAATTGGGGAGCTGTCGATCACTTGCAATGCTCTCAGGGAGGAGTTGAGGGCAAAGGAAGAATCCATTGCCGAGGAACGCAAGTGAGTACTAATTGCTGTGTTGACTTGTATCACCATGGTGTGTATGCAATTGGAAGAAGTACCTCTGCAGATCTCGTTTGACGTTACCAATTCATTGGGCGCGTTCTTGTCAAGACATTTAACATCGTGAACCTTCCTGCATTAACAAATTGACCCTATCTTACCTCCTCTCAACTGTGTCGCAAAATGACTAACCTAGATCGCTGCGAACCACCGTGGATGCACTTGAGCGAGAGCGTTCGTCGCTATCAAACAAGATATCATCACTGGAACTCCAGGTGGCCAATGCTCCCTCGCAAGATATTGTTGACAAGATGCGCCACGAATTACGCATCCTCAAACGGCTGGAATACAATGCTCTTGACCTAGACCACGAACACGACCACCCCGAGATGACGCCGGACACAGGCAACGACGATGATCTTGAGTCAGTGCTGGTGGCTAAGCTTCGTAGGGCGGAGGCTGATCTTGTGAGGGAGCGCCGAGAAAAGAGCGAGAGCCTGAAGGAACGCGATGAGCTGAACAGACAACTCACTGCTGTGCAGAAGTCGCTCGCTGAAGCTGAGGGTCTCATCGCCTCATTGGAGAGCGACCTCCAGTTGGCTGTGGCAACGCCAACACCGGCTCAAGCTGCTGCCAGCAGCGGTGAAGTCCCATATGGATCGACTAATCCTCCTGATCCCAACACCCTGCAGACAATCCTTGATCCGTCGGCCCCGCCGATTAGCAATCCTCTACCACAGAAAAAGTTGTCCAATGCAGCATCAGCTGCAGCCTCAGAGAAGGCCCGCGACGATCACTCTGTCGCTACGATCGTCATGGCGCAGCGCGATCGACTCCGGGCCCGTTGTGATGCCCTAGAGGCAGAGCGGGACAGCTTCAAAAGGGAGCTCCAGGGTCAGGTCCAGGCTTCTGAGGGGCTCAAGAGCGACAACGCGAAGCTGTATGAGAAAGTTCGATACTTGCAAAGCTTCAATGCAGGCAACAATGGCGGCGGCTCGCGCTCTTCAGCATACCAGCGCGGGGGCAGGGGAAGCAGTTTGTCCGCCGATCGGGATTTGGACCTGGAGGCGTTGGAGCAGAGGTATGAGGCATCGGTGGATCCATTCCGGCAATTCTCGAGGGCAGAACGCCAGAGGAAGTTCAATGAAATGACCCCCATGGAAAAGATAGTCTTTATCGTAGCCAAGACAACTCTGGGCTCGAGGGAGATGCGCACCGCACTGTTCTTTTATGTCCTCGCTATGCACCTCCTGGTGTTCGTCACCACCTATCACTGGTCCCACTCCTCCAACTGTGACGCTTTCCTTCACGGAGCTGATGCGCTTGCACACTTGCATGGTGGGCCACCTCTGACTGCCAAAGGTGTTGCTGCAGCAGCAAATGAAGCGGCTCAATTGGCAAGTAATAGTGTTGTTGAGTAAACAAATAGGAGCTGATTTCCATGTTGCGTCCGATTGAACACTGTAAAGATACAAATTGTCATATCGATGGTACCATACCCACATGTGAGCATGACGAGGCTGCCTGGACAAGAGTTAGATTCTGCAGATCCTTGAAGAAGCTATTTCTGGTCATTTCGAGGCAAGTCAATTATTTATTCGGATTGTAGGCCAGGATAGAAGAGTTATTTAGTAAAAGGCATAGGTGATAATACCACATATTGCCAACAACACACCAGCTACAGTGGATGGAGGGCCTTGAGCGGGACTCATAAGATCATACGCCGCATCGTCTGGGCAGAATCCAGGGTACCCATTGAGTCTTCCAATGTCACGGCAATCAACCCCATTCATTTTGGCAAGCGCACTACTTATGGCGGCATGGACCTTCATGAAATCATTAGCTCCAGATTCAGATTCTGATGCACCAGGGAAAAAGGCTACCATCACATTCTCAATATCCCTTGCTGAGTCTGTATCAGCCTCACTAATAACAGGGAGGATCGAGTAAGCAAGAGCGTAGGCTTCAGGATAATACTCAGTTGTCACAGCTCCACCAAAGTAATGCCGATTTTCCTTAGCGCTGAACGCTACTCCTTGAATCAAAGGAACAAGGAGAGCGTTTTCTATTTCTTTCACAGTCCTTTCCAAGGATTTGCAGGCCTATGAATATGTCGACAAAAAGGCGGGAAACAGGTTGGTAAGCGGAAGTTGGATACATGATAGAGTACCATCTGCTGCAACCATGGAGACTCACCCCAGTTTCAACTTCACCCTGGGCAGCATAGAGCAGGTTGATGATGCGCTCGTTGATACTTGCATGGTTGGATTGAGTGCAAGTCCCAAATTGAACACACATGCGTTTCGCCAGCATGAAAATGAGGTCTCCATCGAAGCTGCCTCCATCTGCTTTCCCTTCAAGCGACCCTACATAATACCCTGCAGCCATATCAAGACTTGTGGCTCCCTCTATTCTTTTGTCTTCCTTGCACAGCTGAAGAGAACGGTACAGTTTTTCGAGAATAGTCATGTGTGTCACCATGTATTTGAGAGAAAATAATATGACGCGTTTACGTTGACTGGCAGAAGCATCCTCAAAGACTCCTTTCCTTTGGAAAGCGTTCACCTGAAAGGAAGTCATCGAGGCAGTAGAGGGATGTCGGTTAATTATGCATGGGAAAGACGGAACACACCCAACACCTGCAAGAACTCACAATAATGGTGTCGGCGTAGTTATCATCAAAGTTGAAGTAGCGACGATAGGCCGCATAGACTGGAACGACGTCTCTGTTGGTATCCCTCGCTAGGCTACTGAGTGAGCTCTTCGTAGCCTGCTTTCCATTCTTGTAAAGGTCGAACGCTGTCCCAAACAACAGCTCTGTGCTATCTGGGAAGTGATTGATGCCGTTGTTCATAAATATTCCAATCTTCTTCACTTCAGTATCAACGCGCGATGCTGCATACACTAACTGTTGATCAGTCACATATCGATATCCGGCCAAGCTACTCATTTCGGAGTCGTCTTCGCACTTCAGGACTTCGTCATTCATCAAGGACCCAACCATATCACAGGTCAATCCTATTGGAAACGTCAGCGGAAAAGAAGGAATAAGTTGCGAGTGGAGCCATGGTGACCATGACAGTGTGCTGATGCGCCACACTTACCTAAGCAGCTGTACAAACTCTTGATCTTGGAATAGAGATATGACTTTTGTATCTCAATGACATCATGATCGATGAGTTCATCCTTCAATTCTCTGTATGTGGATGGGGCACACGCAGAGAAAAGAGGAAGGACAGCAGTTGCGTAGACTTTCACCCTCTTTTGATCATCAATGCTGATGTAATAGAGGAGGGAACGCAGAAGGGGCACTGCCATCCAGGGTATCAGCTCATCAATAATATCTTTGAGCTTCAAGTGAGAAACGTCACTCGTGGAACAACCCCGGGAGATGGCAATGTGATTCTTCGCCTGGTTGAAGAGGTCAAGGATAGCTGAGTTGACAGCTGAAACCCCCCCTTGCGAGGTTCGCTCAAACTCCTTGGCCATATTCTCAGTTAGTGCGTACAACAAGTGTCCTTCGGATGCACTGCCAGTCGACTGGTTGTCCCCAATCCAATATGCTGCTGCTTCATCAATATTCAGCGCCGGATCATTGCCTTGCAATAGCCGCCCATCGATAGTTCTGCCATCAGCTAGGAATGAATTTTTGCATGCACCATAGGCAGAGTGAAGGCTGTGGGCGACCTGCATCCAAATTGTAATTGCTACCATGGCATCTGCTGCTTCAGGCGACTCAGAGTAGAGCAAGTCTGAAATGTAGGAATCAGCATACCTGGTCGTCGGTCTACCCAGAAATTCCAGGTTGTCATCTGAGAGACCATAGACGAAAAGGTTGTAAGTGGGATCAGCCCTCATATTATCACTTGACTCCAAGCTAAAACCAGCAATCGAGCGAAGCTCTCCTGTGGGTATTCCATTTTCGTTGTACACTTTGGAGTTCAGGCCTAGGAACGTCGATGATTTTTGTGCGAGAAGTTCACATGTCGATGAATCCAAGAGCTATGAATATGTAGTGCAAAATCGAGACACACAAAAGAATGCTTGGATCACTCACCGTGATTGTAATAGTGTTGCGCCTCCTCAAAATCATTGGCCTTGAATCTTTCCAAAATTTCTTTTACGTCGAGAGCAATCGCAGATCTATCACCAACATAGTTTGTCGACACATAGAGCCCATTGGAAATAGACATGGGCGCATCAGGCTCAACAACCTCGGGTGCGGCAGTGTCTCCAGGAGCAGTCTCATCAGGAGTCGCGGAACCTCCAGGCGTCGTCAAATCTGGTGTGGCCTGATCCTCGTCGTCTCCATCATCAACATCTACAATTTTGTCTGGGCGGCAGATTGCATCAAAATTGGTTACCAGTTCACAATCAACAACTGATGATGCTTCTGGTTTCGAAAACACTACACTCAGGGCATTAGTAACTCCACTTTCTTTGCTTTCTGGATCCATCTCTGGAGAAGCCACCAATAACTCTTCAATTGTGTCGGCAGAGGATTCGTCAATATTATCAAGGATAGGAAGAACTGCCACTGTGGCAACATATTCTGCTGCAACGTTATCTGGATCACTTGAAATTATGGGATCAGCGAAGTAAATAAGAGACTGTATGAGTGGAGCTTTGAGAAGTGCATCGATAGATTCCACCGCTTCAGTCAAGCTATCACAGTTGCCATCTTTGATAAATTCTTGTCCCTCTTCAAACAATCTGAAAAGTTCAGCGTGGACTTCAGCATCTCCTCCCACCCTGCAGGAGTGAAAATGTTCACATGCTCGCTTGCCCAAACTGTAGAACATCCTTCCCTCCTGGTGAACGCTTCCTCCTCGTCCTCTTCCCTCCACGGAGCCAACAAGTAAGGCAACTGCACCATCAAAAGCTGTCTCTGCCTCTATTTTCGCAGAAGAGCAAACAGATGAAGCCAGGTAAAGTGCCTGAAGAGCAGGAATGTAAGACACAAAGCTAGATATAGCAACGTTCACGGCTAGATCTCGCTGATTTGCTGTGGAGTCTTGGAAACGGCCTGTTTTGTCGAACGCGCTCACAATCAACTGATTCCCAAAGTCGGATCCACTTTGTCCAAAGTAATCGTTGTAAATGTCGTAGGTATCAAATGAGACATATTGGATCGTATGTGATTGGGTCAGGTTGTGGAGGCTCACAAAACCGAATTCGTCGGGACTGTCGTAGTCATAGTAGTTGTGGCCCTCTAGGTAAATTCTTTTCGCCAGATCATTCTTTTCCATACTCATCATCTGATGAATTGCCACAGCGTCGAGATCGAGCTTGGCAATCTGCAGGGACATGTATCATAAGATTTGAATCAGATATCTTTCTAGCTTCTCAGAACTAATGTGAGGGCTTTCATACGAACTCACCATGTTAGTTTTCGTAGCATTCACCGGAGTGTAGCCGATAATGTCAAGGTTATCAGAGCACTGAGGATACGAGTCCGATTCTAGCTGGTGGCGCCCAACATCAGCACACGTCAAACCCAGGCAGTTGTAATGACTCTGGATGATGCCAAGAGCACCTCCAATCATGGATTGGTCGAACCCTGTTTTCACCAAATCTGTGTAGAGATCTTCGTAGGCAGTTTCGTGTCCACAGGCTTTAATGAGAGGGAGGACAGCAAACGCATTCAGCTCAACCGCCTCCTCTTTTTCCTTGGGACTCGTGTTCGCATCTGAGCGAATGCATCCAGCATGAGGTTCAAGAAGAACGTGGATAACAAATAGCATGTTACAGCGTAGGAAAGCACTTACCAACCATAGAGTCGATGAAGCTTTGGATCAAGACGCCGCTCATGAAAGATACGATTTCCTTGACGATGATGCGTAATTGGCGTACATCTTTATCGTCACACGCATTCTTTTTCTCCATCAGAAAGTCCCGTGCTTTTACCATTCTGTCCACTATGTTTCTATTCAACGATGTCAGTCCTGCAGGTGAAGAATAGTATGCCAGGAATTATAAGAAAAAAACGTAAGATCAAGTCATGGCATCTGCTCGATTCTTCATCTGGTTGAGCATGAAAAATTCACAGCGTACCTGAAATTTCATCGTTCCCGAATTTGGGTCCTAACTCCTCAGCCATATCAAGCAGGAGGCTGCCCTCCCAAAGAGCAGCCGCCTCATCAATGTTGCCATACATCCATGGTTCAACAGTGCCATCTGCAACACCTTTGCATGCAGCAACTGCGCTATTGAGCTTGTGGACAACCCACATCCACATATTGAGGATCTTCATTGAGCGGCAACCAAGCGTGGTGCTAGTATCAAATGCATCGCTTGTGACGGTGTCAGCATATTGGGTTGCTGGTTTGCCGTCAAATGTCAATGACCCATCCCTTTTGTCCACGCCGTCATGGAGCGCATACGCAAATTGATAGAATTGGAATTCATCCGTCATTGCATATTTGGCATCCATGCTCATAGATTTGATGGTGTTCCCAATGGTCTCAGTTTCGGAATATTTCCTCTTGGCTTCATCTTTATCATCAGTATTACAGATGTCATTCACCAATGTTGATATAGCCTGGAGTCCAGTGGCGTCTGAAATAGGTGCGTACTCATTGTTGAGCAAATATGCTTCCTCATTTTGTGTGGTGGTGGTATCATCCTCGATGGTGTTTGGCGTGTAACTAGAAACGTTTTCGAACTCAGTGGTATCAGCTTCACTTGATCCACTGCACACAGAGCTCACAAGTAACGAGCAGTCAATTTGCTTGGCATCCACGAATTCTTTGAGGGCCGAATAGACGACATCAGCATCAGTGACGTAGCATTGGGAGGATGAGGCCCCTACACTTGTTTCAATTTTCTGTGCCGTTGCCTCATTGACAGAGTAAATGAAAGGCAAAATGGCATTCCTTGCAACGTATGCCATCAAACAAACTCTGTCGTCTCGGCTGGAATCAGCAAACCTGGCGCGGTATGCAAGGCTATCAACAAGGATGGCCAACAGGTATTTTTCGATCGTGTCCTTGGATTGTTTGGCCTCGTCACATCGATTATTCTTCAGGCTAGCCTGAGCCTGCTTGAATTCTTCCAATACCTTCACGCCAACAAACGAATGTCCAAAGCTGTCACAACTATCATAGTGCTCACAGAGCTCCTGTGCAAGCTGATACATGAGGTATCCATCTACAGGTCCATCCCCTGAAATATCGCTCCAACCAACATATGATGCCACGGCTTCATCCCAGTTGTAATCCCATCCTTCCTTGGGAGCATAGTCGACACAGTCAACAGCTTGATACATATTGTCCAGAATATTTAAGTGCATGTCAATAGTTGCAATGGCAAGGCTTGCCACAGCGCTGTTTTTCAGCACTGAAGACCATTGGAATTCCTCTTTACCGAGAATAGCATTCGTAGTTACACTGGTGTAGTCCACGCCATGGGTAGAGGAGAAATCTCGGTACAAAGCAATGGCATCAGGATGGCCACTGGGGATGCCAACATCCATGAGAGAAGTATAAGAATAAGTGTCATCTTTTGCATTGCGTCCGTTGTAATAGATGTCCAGGGCAGCATCCGGAGCCTAGTAATGGGTGCAATTCAGAAAAAACAGTTGAGTGAATATGTCAACCATAGACTCTTGTTGCATGACAGGTATATGAGACTCACTTCCATTACAATGAATGACAAAATGGTGCTGATGTCAATGTCAATTTTGAGCATCTAAAGCAACAACGCAAAAAATGTCAGACTAGAAAGCTGTAATGGAATGTCAAAAAGAGGGAGTAACTGACCTCGATCGACCTTTCCGAGGTCGGAGTGTACCCTGCAATTTGGATCTTCTCAACCGGCAAAGGAACCTTGCACTCCGGCCAACTGTCGTCGGCATTGATGCTGACTCCCACCATGTCGCACGTGATTCCGAGACAGTGAAAGCTGTCGTAAACCAAGGTGATGTGATCCATGAACGTAGAAGTATCGTAGGAATCAATATCCGTCACTAGGTCGGTGAACAGCTGATCGTACATGTCGTCGTTGCAAACCGAAATGAATGGCACGACGGCGAGTGCATAAAGGACCATGGAATTCCTCTCGTCGCCAGTTTTTTCTACCAATCCGGACTGAGTTGTGTGGGGAGAACGAGACGAGGCAAAATATCTGAGTCTTGACATCGAGAGGGCAGCTGAGAGAGAAAACACTAAGTGGCTTCGAGTACTTACCTCGGTCGCAAGGTGGTGGATAAAGTACTGCACCAAGGGAACGAGCATCCACCTTGTGATTTCGTCGACCTTGTGCTTCATCTGCGCCCCCTTCAACTCCGCCTGCGAGTCGGCGAGGCCCTTGCACGATGCAAAGTCCTGCTGCAGCTCCGCGAGCTTGATCCTAATCTGCTCGTTCGCGCCATCGCTCTGGTCGACGAACGAGTTCTGTATCCTCTTCGCCCATGCGTAGAGGCTCCCGCCGGTGGTGAGGTCGGGATTCTGCTCGTAGCCGTACCAGAGCGCGGCGGCGAAGTCTACGGGGTTGAACCCGGTGTGGGCCCTGTTGACGTATCCGTTGCGGCAGCTCTCGGCCGCCCTGTACAATTCGGTCGTGGCCGCCATCCACATGTTCGTGATGCGAATGGTCTCCGCGGAAAGATCGGGGTCGAATCCCGAGCTCTTGTTGATCTCGTCAGAGACGATCGTGTCTCCGTAGGTAAGTATCGGCTCATCGTTGAACATTTTATCGCTATACCCGTCGCCATCGTTATCCCCCAGATCGCTGCTCCACAGCCCATACATGGCGATGGTGTACAGCGGATTGATTGTCGTGATTTCCACCCATTCGGTCCCGGTGCTGAGGCACTCGAGCGAGACACCATCAACTTGTCTTCTGTAAAGAGAATAGCCAGTGTTTTTATCCGGTGCACTTTCGATGCCCTCAATGTGCTTTGTAAGCTCAGTGCTGTAAGTTGTTCGTAGGGACAAATACACAACAAAGTCAGCGAAGAAGACAATCAAAAGTAGATATCAATAAGCAGTATGATCAATTCCAGAGGAAGATTTCACGATACCAAACAACATGAGCATAAGTCGCCACGAAAATTCCGATGCCAATATACTGCACATGTGTGCTTGCAAAATTGGGCAGCCTTGGTGCATCGTATGCCGAACTGCTTTCCAAGCGCTCGCACAAAAGTAATGTCACCCGACAGAAATACAAAAAGTAGCCTGCAGCAAAGAACTGCCGCGGAGACTACACCACAATCAGACACGTTCCATCACATCGAAGTTCGTCTCCCGCGTGCCCGTCGGCGCCCATCTCCAAAGGCTCGTACTCACATGTGATCCACGTTCGACGTCGGCAGGTACGCCCCCCCCATCAGCTGTCCGCTGGGCACGCTCGGGTCCGTCAGGTGGCTGCCCACGCCGCCGTCGTCCCCCCTCCGGCAGTGGCCCACATCGCCGCTAGTCTCGCCCTCCTGGTATTGGGGTGGCATTCCCTCGTTGTAATCCTCGTCCTCCTCGTAGTCCTCGGGAGACTCTGGCATGATGAGGTCGTTCTCCGTGTCCACGAGGGGCGCGGGCGGTGGCGTGGTGGCCATCGTGGGGGCGGGGGTCGTGGTCACGTACACCGAGGGCGGCGTTGGCCCGGCGGCGGGGACGACGTCCTCGGGATCGGTCTCGTCGTCCGGCGGGAGGAGGTCCGTGCACCCGATGTCCATCGTGAGGAGGGAGCAATCCAGCCCCGCGTACCCCGCGAACCTGGCGAGGGCGGCGAAGACCGCATCCTTCCCGTCCGAGAGCGGGACGCCGGCTCCCTCGCCGAAGAGTCCCATATTTTTCTCCAGGACGTCGGCGTCGTCCGGGAGCATCAGCGGGACGATGGAGGTCGCGATGCCGACTGTCCCGAAAATTTTTGGAGGATGACAAAAGTTTGGATGAGGCACGCGAAAATCAGACGAAAGCATCGAGAGACATCCAAGTCGGCACACTGGAAACAGAAACTCACATCCTTCGGCGAGGTTGTCAACGTTCATCGGATCCATCGAGATCAGGTCCGCGAAGTACGCCGTGGCGTCCACGAGCGTCGCCTGTATCAACCTCTGGATCTCGTCCCGCCTGTCGGCGGCGTCCTCGCACTCGGCGCTCGTCAGGCTGAGCTTCCCCGACTCGAGCGCCACGATCAGCTGGCGGTTCGCCTCGGAATTGCCGTCCTGGATGCACGTCCCGGCCTTCACGCACAGGTAGCGCGATATTTCCATGACGAGGAAGCCGGACGCGCTCTCGGATTCCTCGGCCCACCCCGAGATGGAAGCGAAGGCCCTGTCCCAGTGATCGTAGCTGGAGTCGGCGATGCCGTCGTGGCACTGATCCACGGCGTCGTAGAGGCAGTTCAGGGCGAAGGCGTGGAGCGTGATGGCGACCATCGTCGCCTCGGTGATGATCCTCCTCTGGGTGGGATTCGCGACGCGGAACTCTCCGAGGTTCATCATCGCCTGGAACTCGTGCCTGTCGGCGAAGTGCGACGTCCCCCCATCCTCCACGGTCACCGAGTCCGGCAGGAAGTACCTGTCGTACGCCCTGGCAACGTCGTTGTTATCGTTGTAGGGCCTGAGGGCTATGTCCTGCATGGCCACCGGTCCGTCCCCCGGTTCGGAACGCGAGTGCCTCCCCCAGTGGTACACGTCGTACGCGGCCGTGCGGGCCTCCACCTCGATCAGCGTCCCGATGGTCCGCACGTCGAGGTCGACCTTCAGGTACTCCACGAACCGTTCGTCGTTCGACGCCTCGTACCCCCTAAGGTCGAAGGTGGGATCGGCGCAGGTCGGGGCGCCGCCCAGGCCGCCCAGGATCGTCGCCTCGCCGATCATGTCGCACGTGAGCCCCAGGCACACCAGCCGCCCGTACAGGCTCTTGAGCGCGTCGAACAGCACCGCCGAATCGAAGGACTTGGCCTCCCGAACGAACTTCTCGTACAGGTCGTCGAAGACGTACTCGTCGCAGACGGCCACGGGGGGCAGCGCCGCCAGGGCGTACAGGATCATGTAGTCCATGACGTTGGCGTCGACGTCCTCGCCGGCGCCGGCGCCCCCGCCCGCCGCGGCCTCGTTGGCGTCCTTGTCCCTCGCGACGGCGGCCGCGTGGTATATCAGTTCCTGCACCAACGGCACCGTCATCGCCCTGGCCGCATCATCGGCCATGATTCGCAGCTGACACGCATCATCGCACTCTGCTTCCGCATCATCAATATCGGTGGGATCGAGGCAGCGCAGGAGCTTCGTCTTCATCTCCTTCAGCTTCGCCAGGATCTCGTCGTTCGCATTAAAAGTGCTCGAGGGGAAATTATTCTTGGACCGCTGCGTCCAGGCGTACATGCTCCCCCACCCGGGAGTGGTGGAATCCCCTCCCCCCGCCTCCAGCGCCAACGTGTCGTCCAAATTTCCGAACCACAATGCCGCCGCCACGTCGATCGGATCGATCCACTCGGGATCGTTCGGATCGTCCTCCCCCTCGTCGCAAACTTCCACGGCATCGTACACGCTCTGGATGGCCGCCATCCAAACCCCCGTGGATCGGATGGTGTCGGCCGTGAGCCGAGGATCGAAGGCGCTCGTCTTCCCGAACTCCTCCTTCACGATCTGGTGGGCGTAGTAGTCCACCCGTTCGTTGAGGAACTTCATGTCCGATCGCGCCTCGTCCCTGTCCCTGCTCGATCCGGAACCGCCGTGGGATCTCCAGAGGGAGTGCATGTAAATTCCGTAGAGGGGGTTGGTGTCGTCGTTCAGGTAGATGGGTTGCTCCGCGGGGGAGACCTCCCCGACTCCCTCCGCCTCGGGGGTAGGACCGGCGAGGGTCTTGAGGGAGTAGGGCGAGTCGGGGGGGACCAGCTTGTATCGCTCCAGCGCGGAGTTCTTGTCGTTGTCCTGGGACATGGCCTCCAGGATCTCCATGAGTTCGGTGCTGAAGCCAAGCGAGGCAGGAAGATGGAGAGAGAGAGAGTTAAGTTGCGATTTGTGGTCATGAGATGTGTGCGCCAAGGCATGAATCGACGTTCAATATAGAAAGGGTCGTTTTTCGACTTACACGTATTCGACGTCGGTGGTGGGCTCGTACTGCCCTCCCAGGAGGGGGGCGGAGGCCGCCGCGTCCGCTCCTTGGGGCAGGCGGGCATATGCCAGGGCGGCGGCGGCCAGCGAGAGCGACGGGAGCCTCATGTTTCAATGGGGTCGGCTCTGCTCTCTCTAGATGCGCACAGTGGGTGGGACTGCCGCTTGGCTGGGGTGGGAAGTCTCTCGGCGTCGATGGGAGCGCTCCGCTTAAGCTCGGGAGGGGCTCTCTGGGGCCGGTCGTCGGTGAATTTGTTTATAATGAATCTTCGACCAGGGTGGGGTCGCCCTCTCAATCAGCGGCGGCTATCTCCGGGCTTTCTCCGGGCTGCCCGAGCGCTGCTAGAGCTGGGAGGAGTTGATCTTGATCCTTCACGGCCGGCCAAGCAAGATCGTTGCTGTCTTCGATTGCTTCGATGTTGTGTGAACACCGGCCTTCGCCCACGGAAGCAACGGCACGCATTGTTGTTGGTCTTGCCTCTCCTGCTTCGTTGCATACAATGCATGCAACAAAGTGACGCCACCACGACACACGGCACGCAGTTGTGGGATCGCATCGCAGATCACAGCATGGAGGCAAAATAAGTATCGTACTAAACAAATATGTAATCAAATATATAATGGAAATAAATAACAATGTACTTTCATTTTATGATTATGATGATGATATAAATGGGTTAATTACCATAATTAAATGAAAATATTAGACTATTAACACACTCCTATTACTCGTGCGAAATGTGAGGATATCTTTTCTCCAAATAGAAAAAGGGGGCAGAAGACATCTGCGCTTTATTTTTCATTTATATCTGCATAATGGGATCTCTTCTCCCCGCTTTAGCCCCCCTAAACCAAAAGATCCAAAGACAAAATATGCATGCCATCAATCACGAACCGATCGACATCATGGGGTACATAGCTGTACCATAGCTACATAAAAGAAGCTCTTGCTTGGATGGTATCGTACCTACCTACATAGAGCAATAAACAGCAGCATCGTATGGTATCGAACCATGTGCTACTCGTGCCTCGCCGCAGCCCCCGCCGTCTCCATCCGCCTCCTCGCCACCTCCGCCGCCCTCCTCTACGGCCAACGCCGGCTCTTCGGCACGTCCTCCAGCAAGTGGACGCGATGGATCACGCTCGCAGTCACCATCATAATCTCCCTCGGCCTCGCCGCGCTCGGGTCGTTCCTCCTCTTCCTATCGCTCAGCGACGACTACCGAGCGAAAAACTTCGCGGGGTTCATGGTCAAACAGACCCTGCGATCGACCCCCCTCGACGAATTCCGATGCGGAATACTGGAGGAGGGTGATATCTCGGGGAACGTATTGGAGATCGGTCCGGGACCGGGAGCGAACTTCAAGTGCTTCGCGAACTCCACCGCAGGCGTCGAGGGGGCCATCCAGCGATACGTGGCGGTGGAACCCAATCGATACTTCGAGGAGGAGATCGTGAGGGAGAGGGACGATCGGGGATTGACGTTTCCGATCGAATTCAGGGGCATCGCCGGGGAGGAGAGCGCATCCGAATACGATGGATCTTTCGACGCGGCCATCTTGACGCACGTGCTGTGTTCGGTAGACTCGGTGGAATCGGTGCTGGCGAACGTCGAGAGGGCGCTGAGGCCCGGAGGCAAGATGGTGTTCATGGAGCACGTCACGGCTGAGGAAGGGACGTTCATGAGGCAAACCCAGCACATGGCGGCGCCGGTTTTGAGCATCGTGGCGAACGGATGTCAATTCAAGAACGTGGAGAAGGAGATGAGGGACTACTTCGGGGATAGGTTCGAGCTCAGCGTGACCAACTTTCATGCGCCCGCGCCTGCATTTCCAATGTATCCTATCAGGCCTCACATCAGGGGGATTGCCAGAAAGAAATGAGAGGTTGGGCAATCTTGTTGCATCTGATGTACATTAGTTCAAAGATTCTAGACATTGACCTCTGCAGGAACCAGGTCGTCCTTATGAGAATAAGAAGCCATATACAAACGCAATGTCCTTGAATGAAGGCTAAATCTAGTTTGAATCAAACCCTTCGTCTATGACTGCAGCCATATCATAAGTTGCAGGAAGACAGATATCACAGGTGCTCTAGATACAACTCAGCCGAATCAAAGAGAAAGTGTTCTAGCCAAAGGAGTGCAGCAATCGCGTGCCTCCATCTAATCTTCCATTTCCACCACAGAACTTTGTCTTTCAGACAATCATGGCCATAGCATCACTGTCAAGGCCAACAATCGTTGATGCAGGGCTCAGAAGACTGGGACTGATTTGTGCGAGTGAAGTCAGGTATCAACTCGGTCGAAGCGTTGTTATGGTCATGCCACTCCCACCAAGAGGCAGCTGATGATCGTCATCAAGGTTATACACATAATCATGCCCACATATCCCCCAGCCATAATTCGTGGCAAGACGGCTTGCAACAAAGCCCTACAAAGATAGCACTGTGGTGTCCTCTGCGATATTTTCTACCACTGCCTCGGATTAACCTGCACGACAATCTCGCCCTCTTTCATTCCGTATCCCACCCAACTCTGCATTCGAGTGCCGAATCGATCGAAGCACAGTTGAGTGTTTTGATCTTACTTGGGTTCATGGCAACAGCAAAGATCGTCAGGCAGGGCTCACCTTACACGCCAGCCTCCACCTAGGAGAGTCCTTCATCATTGCCTGCTCGTTCTGCTTCGGCGTACTCAGCAACTCCCCACCCCTCAAAACCGACACGGCGCACGTCCGACAGAGCGATCCGCCGCCGCAGTTCCCTCCATTGGCCGCCTTTCCATCGTACCTAGCCGCGAAGGGGTCGTTCAGCTTCACGCCCCGCTGCAGCATCGCCAGCCGCAGATTATCCCCGGGCTGCAGGTGAATCACCTCGTCCTCCAAGTTTTGCTCCGGCGGGTATATCAGCCGGACGTCCACGACGGGACGTCGACGAAGTCGCTTCAGCGTCAACGATACGGATGCCTCTTGGACGGTAGAGTCGTCAAGGGCCGATAGCATGCCTACAAGCGCCTCGACCGTAGGGTCGTACCCCAGGCATTCCGTCTTTACTGAGGTGACGTCCACTCGTCCTCCACCGCGTTTCAAGACGAGATCGGCCGAGACCAATGCGTCCCCATACATGATGTCATAGTCACTTCCACCGCTCGCGATCGCCTTCTCGGCGTTACCACCCTTAACCAGGCCGTTGACTATTGTGATACCCAGCCCGTCCTCCCTTCCCCCCTCCACCTCGAGCAGCTCAATACCTAGACCCGGGCTGTCGAGCGGAATGGGCACCTCCACCCCCAACGAGTCGACGTAATGCGCCTCCGGGTCCTTTGGCACCATGAGCAATTGCGTCCCCTCCGCCGCAGACTTGGCTGTTTGGGACACGAGCTGAGCAGCCCACGCATCCGTCAGCACGTCCGGTGGGAGGTGGTACTTCTCGAGCGTCGAGGGACATATCGGGCCGAGGAGGTTCTTGATGTTTATGGGCTGCTCGTTCAACCGCGTGTCGGCCGCACGCGAGCGGACGGAAACGGCGGTCGGTCGAGCGCTCGCGGCGGGCGGGGCGAATCCGTCGACGAAGACCGACGCGCCGCCGCTGCACGGCCCGGACGTGCAGCTATACGCGATGCAGAGCGCTATCGAAGCCACGATCCTCTTGCCCATGGTCGTATTGTTCGCCCGTTGGTCGACGCGGGCGGTCCCCAGTTTAGTGCAGCCTGTTGGATGGATCAGTTTTCCTCAACCTCGACGCTCGAGAGCCTCGCGAAGTTGAAGCTGACATCGTGCACGGAAAAATCACGTATGATCACGGATACGGAGATATGTAGAGGGACGACCGAAGTCTTTATGAGCTAAAAACTATGTGACTGAATGTGATCGTCAAGAATTCATCACGTGACAGCGTTTCATGCTCACGTCTTGCAAACCATCTTTCTGACCACTGCCAATGACCACTTCCGTCCAGCCAGTTCTTGCCAGCTCTATGACCAGAGTCACACTATGACAACCTTGCACTATTTGCACCCAATCAAAGACTCACTTTGCTATTGTTGGATGAGTGAAATACATCGTCATCAACATAAGTAGATCGTCAAGCTCGCTTGTTCTGCCCGATGCGCAAACACAAACTTCACGCATGGGCATGAAGTGCTGTCTCAATAGAGAATTAGTTGGGTGATGCAGGTTGATGCCAAGCCGTTGATTGGACCTTTTCAGCTCTATCCATGGCCTTTGTAGAACTGACTCTCTAGAGAGAGGATACCATACCATATGTACATCGCGGAGGGACTTTCCAGTCCCTGCAATAGACCCTTGTCACAGCAATCACAGGTTGCAGACATAGATTGACAATAGCCACATAAAAAAAGATAGATGAGATGTGGCAGCACATGGTAAAGTAAACCATTCCACAACCCCTGTAATTCTACTGCAATCAGTATCAACCCAAAAGTTCTTTCCTCAATCCCTTGTAATTCTGTGTAATTGCATCGAGGTCTCTATCCACAGCAGTATCAACCCGATAAAATCAGTTCTATTTTCGTAGCCAACGGGTACAATACCATAGATACCATACACATGGTGACGTGAACTTTTCTGCAGCATATGGAGACAAATACCAACTATCATTTGATTTTGTATTGAGTTCATTATTTATGCAAGTGTGATCGTCTACTCAGCCTACGCCCATTCCTCCAATCCCACCGATGCCATTGCCAGATACAGCAACCCTTCTCAACTTCCGAGTTGAAAGCTCCCAAGTGAAGATGGGAGCCGAGCAATATTGACACCCAGGAAATGCCACCTTCGGCCAATCTATGGTATCTTTCCCATCATTTCATTCCGCACCCATGTCAAATTTGTTGCGTTATTACCGCCCCAAACTTAGTTTCCCCTCAACCCAAACTGTCCCTTGTACTCCTCCAATGCCATCCTCTTCAACTCCTGGTCCACCGCCCCCGTCTGCGGATCGGTGCCAAGCGGACGACGGAAGAGAAGGATGTGCGGCTCCGGCCTGTGGATGGCATAGTGCTGCCACCCCCGCGACTGCTGCACGCCGATGGAGCGCCACTCGTTCTCGGAGAGGAGGCGGGTCTTGGGCAGCGTCTTGGCCAGCTCCTTGGGGAGGATGACGTGCCTAATTTTGGTGGAAGTAAGGGGGATCAGCGCGATGTACATTGACATTATACAGGGAACGACCGATCTCGGATAAAATAGCAGAAGCGTGCTTTCCCAGTCAATGCTTTGACAGATGATTAGCAGTGGGCATACTGACGAACGGCGTAACATCAACTGGTCGCAGGCCTCGACTCAATTTCCGTCATTGCCGCAACGTCCAGATTCCCCTTCCCTCGCCGACGTCTCAAGTAAACCCCACAAACGAGTACACAGCATCCCCGCTAGCTGCATTAAACCTACGAGAGTGTCGTCGACACCCAAACTGAGGAACGGGCGTCGTTTTCAATGACGACGGTCCCACTCCGCGGGGCGCGACCGCCAACGGCCCAACGGCGCACCGGAAACCGACGCACCTGTATTCGTTTTCCTCGTCGGCGTACTTCTCGCTGTATTCGATCCGCGAGCTGCTCATGGTGACTGTCTATTGAGATTGCGGAGGGGCGGGGCGCGTAAGCGGAAGAGGGCTTATTGGTGTCGCTATGGAGGGATATCGACGATGCACGATCGTTTGGGCGGAACAAAAATGCCGTCGAGCTGTGCCATCTGATGCGGGCGCACCGCACGCAATGCAGGATTTTGATGGCGCGAGGAGATGCAGCGCAGCAGACACAAACGGCTATCTCGTCTTTTAGACCGTGTTTTGACTAAATAGACATATCTCATGATAGGAATCAGTATTAGACAAATGCATTTATTTATTTGTTATGAAATCTCCCTCTAAATAGAACAACATCTGCATTGAATGCAGTCATAAAACAGGATGATGGTCACTGCACCTCACTGCACCCCCAAGTCTCCACAAGTGAACAGTTCAAGTTTCAATTCCACACCGCAGCAGCAGCGGTGCGAACATACACACCTCATTTGATTTTTATTTCAAATGAATCTGACACAGGCACTGCCCTCTACACATATGTGACAGTTTGAGTTGGTGCAAAGTCAAAGTGTGTGTGCTGACTTCGCTTTCGTTCGGTCACTAGCACTAGCAGGAGCAGGAGCAGGAGCAGGAGCAGGAGCAGGAGCAGGAGCAGGAGCAGGA